>VZTO01016515.1:68980-128359 GCA_013400615.1 Syrrhaptes paradoxus | reverse complement strand
AGATGCATGAACACTTATACTCAGGATCCAAAAATGAAAGAATTAATTCTGCAGTTACTGATCAAATAAGCACTTAACATGCTAGATTTATTGGATTCCATTTTTAATCAATAAAAACAAACAAACAAAACTTAGAATCATGGAATCATAGAATAGTTTGAGTTGTAAGGGACCGTGGAGGTCACCTAGTCCAGCCCCCTGTGGTAAGCAGGGACATCTTCCACTAGATCGGGTGGATCATATTTAGAGTGATATGAGGGAACGAAGCAGGCAAGGAGGGGGTTTGCCTGTGGCCCCGAGTATGGACTTCCTTCCATTCCTTCATGTCCTTTGAGCTGCTGTTTGCAGCCTGGCAGGAGGAGGAGAAAATGGCATTCCCTTGTTTCTGTCTTTTTTTCAGCTGTTCTTCCTGTGTCTTTCTCAGGGAGGGCAGAGCATGGTAGCACCCGTCTCTCTCTTCCTCAGCTGCCTGATGCTCCTCAGGCGCTCCACGCCTCCCTCAGTGCTGTCACCATGTCGTCCACCTGCTCACACCTCACACAGCCAGACTCGCCACTGTCACCGGTTACCAGCGAGAGCTTCTGCCACTCAGTGCAGCGAGAGGACTGGACAGCTGAATGTTTCCTTAGAGGGTCTGTCTGGGTGGCCACATTCATTCTGGCAGAGGCAGAGGACCTAGTTTTTTGACGTGTGGACACCATGGTTAAGCCCTTTCTGAGGAAGTGGTGGCCACTGACTGGACTTGCCTCCTGAGCTAGGAGGTGACTGCGTCCTTTCCGCTCTCCCTGCCTGCCTGAACTGCCACACAGACTGCCGTGACACGCCTGGATGACACCGCACCACGCCCTGACTGACAGGCCACACCCTGTTTGCCCATCCTGGTCACAGCGCTCCCTAGGGACATTTGCCACATTCCATTTGTGGCAAATGGAATTATGAGAAATAATCCATTTGCTTCCTGCCATCAGCAACCTTCCCTCTTGCTTTGCCTGTCACATTAAATATTGACAAGAAATATTGTGAGCCCTATGTCTGGGTCTGCTTGAAGATACATTACTGATATAGAGTGTGCAAGACATTTTTGTTGTGTAATTTATGGGTTTGATTTTTTCGTACAAGTATTTGCACAGAGGGGAGGAAGTCAAGCACTACTTTCAGCTGTCTCTTCAGCTGTAGCTTTAGGTCTAAAGGGGTTTAAAACAGTTCTGAAAAGGTCATTCTGACCAAAGACTCAATTCAAGTTATAGAGATTACAGAAAACTTCAAGACACAAAACTTTGACAGAAAATGTATGCAAGAGTAGGCACTTCTACCAATCAGTAATAATTTTGCCCTTGTAATGATTTTTGTCCACTTCCTTTTAGAGAAAATCTGTAAAAAAAAAAAGATCCATCAACAGAGAAATATTCCTTCTTGACAGTTCCAGAAGAAAATGTTGATTTTTTTTTCAATGTAAAGCTAAGATAAAAAAAACCAAAAAACAGTCAAATGCTCCCTTTGTAGAATATTTCAAGATGTTAAGGATTTTGTTGTGCTTCAGAATAAGGTAAATTTATTTTACCTTCTTTACAGCAGGAGTCTAGCAGATCTCACTCTAAACAAAGCCTTTGCTGCCAGCAAAATTTTCTCACATAAGTCGTCATGTCAAATAGTTGAGTATAATGCAGGATTTCTGGTCAAATACCAAGAGCAAATACTTATAATATTGGATGTAACACTCTTATTTCCCACATTTCCTGTGCCTTTGCTCTGATGAATTTGCTCACACAGTGTGACTTACACAGAATCTTGGTAAACTGATGGAAAGATTTGTACACAATATTTTGTCCATGCTTAACTTTAGGCTGTGTCTCATGCACTATCAAGCCACAAAAAATCAGGTACAATTTAAGGAGTAAAAGACTAGGGTTGCTCTTCACAACCTTTCTTTAAAAAAAAAAAAAAAAAGAAATCAAGCAAAAGTAGTGAATGAATGGTGATAGATTTTGTTGGTTTCCCATGACACTCTTCCAAAATGAGAAAACCATTTTTAGGATACAGACCTAACATTGAGATGAAGGATTACGATCCATCTAAACTTTGGCTGAATTAGGAACAAAGATTTTGTTCCTTACTAAACACAAGTACGAAAGTTGAATAGGAGATAAGGTACCAAAAATATATCCCACTGATGTCCACAAGGTTCAGACAAGAGGAATTGTCAGTGGGATTTCAGCCCACAGATGTTGCCTTAAAATATTTATTCAACATTTTGACAAGTGTCATTTTTGTGTGAAGTGAGAAAAACATACAAGTACTTTAAGAAAGTTAAGTGTTACATGTTTAAAACTCATCTTTGAAAATATATCGCTGTCCATAACAGAAGTAATGTATTCAAAGTTTAAAAAAACCCTTAAAAATAAAATCTTGTTGAAGTTCAGTGTTACAATGAATACTTGTAAGATAAATTAACCTATACAAAAATGGCACAATTCACTTAGTTGATTGAATTATGGTACAAAGGCAAATCAGAACTTTAGCAGTGTATTAAGACAAATATACATATATAAAGACTTTCTGAAGCCCTTTGTTTACTTAACAGGATCTATCATGTAGATGTGTAATTAGAGATTTCTTAGAAAGCTGTGGGTTTTAATTCTACCTGATACAGCATAATTATTTATTAAGTTGGTGAGTACATATGCTCAAAATGATCAGAATGATACTGAAAACCTCATCTAGACAGGACGCTACCTCTCTCAGTTAAAGAGCAGCTATGTTTGTCAGCAATTCTTTTTGCCATTAATTGGAATAGCCCAACTTAATGTCTAAGGGGATTGACCTTTAAAGTGTAAGAGTAGGGACACGTTTTTGTAAAAAAAAAATCTCTTTTTAAATGAAATAGCATAATCCAATAATGGACACATAAAATCAGCAATAACTTTTGAAATCTGGGTAATAATTTTTCGTAGGTATTAGTGAGGCTCTGTTTCATAGTGAGGTCACCTAAACTACGTCTGAAGAGTCAAGTAGTGGCGCTTCACTTACTTAAAAAAACTATAAGGGAAGATACAAAGTGTCTGAACTACGAAACCAATTGATTGTTAAATCCTTTATCCCCCTCTCAGTGTGTTCAGCAGTGGGTGATTAGTTTATATGAAATTTCTCTGAATCCAGAGCTGATGGCAGATGTTGCACTTGGCCAGCGTGATTGCTGATATAAAAAGATTTACTCTTATCTTCTCAAGCTGACCATGGTTCTGTCTTGAAATACCATTTTTGCCTTGAGAAAAGGCAGTCTTGAGGAAGGCAGTGTTTCTTCCCTGAAAACAGGGTGCCAGCCCTCTCTTCCTCTTGTGGCTTTGCTGCCGTGTGTTTGCATCTGAAACTATTCAGGAATCCTAATCTGATGTGAGAGATTGCAATGGGGATTGCACTGGAAAATATCACATGGCCTCTGACAGAGCATTAAATATTCTGTTGTTTCTCTCCATTCTCCCTGGTAGGTACTGCCTGGACTTTTTTTGCGTCGATTTTCCAATTTATTTAACAATAGGATATACTTATTTTTCTCAGATCTCGTTGGAATTTTACTCGGTGTCATAAAAAGCATTTCCAGGACACACAAAAAAAATAATTAAAAGGGTTATTTTATTTTGTCTAGCAATGCCGGTGCTGATAGCCATGTTCAAGAAGCAGGTAGATTTTCCTTTGTTATTATCTTGCTGCGTGCCAGACAACACATTAGTGAAAAGCACCTTTGGGCCATGTTGTGCCATCAACCTTTAGAAGTGCTTTGAAAGTACATTGAAATCAACAGGGAGTCCTATTTAATAGGCAATTGTACTGCCTCAGGATATTTGCTAAGAGCTGCACTATTTTCTTGGATGAAATAAGCAAGAGAAAAGAAATTGGCACATAATCAGAAAATACTGTTCTTTCTATACAGTTTGTTCAAACTATAGCAGTCCTGCTGATCTGGATGGAATGTTGTTGGGTAGGCACAGAAGAATATTCAGGAAAAGAGTGGGACCTTGGATGGCACCACTCATATCACGTGCACAACTTCCAGAAATGTTTTTTTTCTTTTTAATCAGGAAGTGAAGGGCTGGCAGCTGGTTGCCGTGGGCTGTAATTCAGCAGAGCACTTAAGCATGTAAGCAAATGAGACTTAAGCAGGTCCTCCAGGTGCTGATTCAGCAAAACCTCCTCCTCACCCTCAGCAAAGCTCTGCCTCTGGACTGCAGACAGATGGTCACTGTCACTGCAGTGTCTGCACCCTTCATGCTCTCCAGGCTGCTGTCCCTCAGGAAATGACTGAAAGGTAGGCTCTCCTTTCACAGCCTAGTAATGGAAGTGGACAGAAAGGCAGGGAGGAGAGAGATATCTCTTGCCAAGTTCTCACAAAGCCACATTGGACAGCAAGCTCGTCAAGATGCCAGGCAGTAGCACAAACACTCCACCACTTTCTCACCCTCATTTTGTTTAACCTGAACAGAGGCCTGGTTATTCATGTCCTTAAGTCTCCAACCAAGCAGGCTGGACAGAAGTATTTGCCAAAGAGCTTTATGTTGGCCAGAATATTTTCTCTGTTACTGATGAGTGAAGGATGGTGAGACTGTATTTCCTTATATGCCACTGAAGATAAAGCTTCTCCGAACCTTCTGCAACCTGAGCAGAGACTCAACATTTTGTACACAGAGGAAGATGTTGGCAGGACTTTTCTGCACTGGGAGATAGACACAGAGAGAAAAAGCTTTATTTAGTGCTCTGCAAGGATCAAAGAATTCTTTAACAGTAAATATGTAATTTGAACATCTGACTAGGGAACCTTGTACCGTATGAAACAGCCCAAAATAAACCTTCATATAAAAATACTACTCAGGATTTATAAAACATATGGAAAGTAAAAGTTTCTAANCTCTGCATCAACTCAGCTGAAAGTGGACAACCCTGCAGAGCCAAGAGCCAGGAGAGCAAGCAAGGTGCCGGCCCTCTCCTTCTCTTCATAGCTGCAGGATGGATGCAATCTCGCTAATCTGCTCTGTACACACTGAAACGATAAACTGCTGCCTCTGGAGACGGCTCCTACACGCTGCGAGGCAGAGGTATCCCCACAAGGAAGACACTGTATGTAAACCAGGCAAGTGGATCAACATGGGCAGTGCTATCCAGTACCTGAGGGAACTGGCTGTGTGGGAGCTAATCTGTTATGACCCAAGAAACCCGCTCCTGCCCGAAGATACAGAGGAAGTCCGGTGCACACAGCCCATGTGGCGCAAGGTTCTACAGAGTGCACCACCATCATATTCTCACCCACTAGCAGTAATAGGGGTTAGAGATACCACCGTGGGTGATGTGGTTACCTGACTCCAGCAATATGAAGAGAACACTTCCTTACAGACCTGCATCTCAGCTGTGGAGAAGCTGTCTGAGACAATGTCTGAGACCCTGTCCCGGGAGCTCCAGCAGTTGAGAGAAGGTATGGCCTGCTCTCCATGGATGCAGGCCAGTATCTCAGCAGTTAGAAGCAAGCGTTCCCCTGCTCAAGGGAGATGGTATACACCAGGGGGCAAGCTTTGGCTTTGCCTGTGCAACCATGGAGAAGACATGAGAAGATGGGATGGAAAACCAACCTTGGGCCTAGAGGCACAGGTACGCAAGCTACAAGGAATAAACACAACTGGGAGTTTTTCCGGTGCTTCCAGGAGAATTGCTGGTCCAGTTTCCACTAATCCATTCCTTGAACAGAGTAGAAGGGTTGACTTTGACTTTACTCCCAATCCTGTGATTAGCATTTCTGATCTGTATTCACAAGGACCGAGTAACCAAAATGAGATTGGGTGAGTGGGTGTGTGTGAGTTGGCCCCCAGACAAGGGCAAATCCATCACACTAGTATAGTCGTTTTATTCATCTCTGCCAATGAATCAGGACCAGTATTCAGTAGCACAATAAGCCTCAAGGTTACAGATATTTAAATGTTTTTAGAAGGTCTAAAGAAGTACTTTTAAACCAGCATATTAACTTTTGAGGTTATTCACACTGTACAAATAAAATTCTGATTAATTTGCTTATCAGAGCTAGAATCTAACAGGACATGATACTCTATAAATGCATTTTAGCATATCAATATTACTTGCAGACCAGGTTAACAAATCCCTTTTATGAGTTTGTTGCTTTAATTATCTAAAATGTCTTCTAAACCCTGCATATTCAAGATTGCTGAAAATTCATTTTATCTTTCACTCTGATTGTTCATATTACTATGCCAACAGATTATTAGAATGCCAAATGGAAATGAAATATGACCCCTTATAGATGTGTTTGTAATATAACCAGTAATGTATGACACGCCTGAGGAATGAATGAGCAGAGTTTGTGAAGGATATTTTATACTGGTTTCCACATAGATTTTCTTCCTTTTAATTCTGTCGTGTGTTTTGGTAATACTGTAATGGCTAGCTAACCCAGATTTGTCATGATGTTCAGATTAAAACTAAGAAGTGTTCATGTTGCCTTTAAAACATAAGACTAGATGTTTCTGTGGAAGCTGGTTTGGATTTTTACCCATGTTACATTACAATGGGTAAAATAAGCCAATCCTACTAAAGAAAGCAGTTGCTTTTCTTCAGTAAAATTCATTACTGTGGTTAATAAAACCTCAGATCTAGAAGAACACTTTTCTGATGACCTTTCCCCCATTCAACACATATTCTTAAAATATCTGAAAGTTATTTTTCCACATGCTAGGAGTACACACCATTCTCTCCACTAATGACCACACAAACAACCAGCTACAGTGCAAAGAGAAAAGCTCAATCACCGCTATGAAGAGTGCAGCAAGTATCTTATTTCTCATTTAGTCAATTGTCTTCACATGAACTTTCCAGCTGGGAACTGCAGCAAGGCTTCTCACTGATGGGTTAAATTTCCTGTTCAATACAGAACAATATTCCTCCCACTTAGTGCCTTTCAGCATAGTAAGAAGGATGCATGTGCACATCTTCCTTCCACTGAGCTGTAACGCACATCTAGGATGCCCGTATAAATTCTTAAATGTGAATATTTTGTAACAAATCTTTGTGGATCTTTGGCACCCAGATGTGCTCCTTAGTTTTGCCCTGCATGCCAGAGTCTTGCTGGTTATCTCTGGTCATCAAAAGATATCTTATCTCTCTTTTGGACTGTGTGTCAAGAGTTTTTAACCTTGCATGAGTCTCTTTTATGGGGACATAGTTGGAAGAAATTATTGTTTTTGAAGAAATACAAATTTCCCTTAAAAAGTGTTTCTCAGGAGTCAAGTTGTTCATGACCCAAATGTCCACAGTTATAAGGGTGCAAACATGGTTAAAAAAAGTTCAGTCTGTAATTTTCATGATGTAGATGTTTTTCCTGCTTCTTTCAATATTGATCACATGCCAGAATTATGAAAAGACAAGTATTTTCAACCACTTATAGTCTTCAAAAAATGAAAAATACCATTTCTATTCTGCAGTCCTTTGAGTGACTCTCCTGAGACGTTATCACTGCATAAATTTAGCCAGGCGGTCTAAAGCACCACTTGTTAATTGTTATTTTATTTCTATTTTTAAACTGACTTGAGGGGAAAAAAGAAACTTAAAACAACAAAGTCTGAAGTCTTGCACATCTGTAAAACTTGTCAAAATAATACTGTCAATTACTTTATTAGAAGAACAAAGCAGGAGAGTGGTGGTGAGTGGAATTCTGTACTAATGTACTTACTTGTTTGAGAGTTACTTATTACCTCAGAAAGTCAGAATTGTGAATGTGATTGAATTGAGGTATTAGCTAACTAATCCCAGATCAATTTCTTTTACAGAGACTTGTGAACAAAGTTATAAAAGAATATTTTAAATATGACAAACTATGGAAGGGGAACTGTAAAGGGGAAATTTTTGGCAGAAGAGAAGGAAGCTGTCATTTGCCAAGGAAAAAAGAAGTTTGGACATAATCCAATGACAACAACTAAAAATCATAACATTAAAAATCATAAAATATTTATTTAAACTCAGAAGTGTAAATAGAGGGGCACTGATATTTAGAATTTATTCAATGTAATGCTGAGAGGAGTGTAGCTAAATACAGACAAAATCCATGTCAGGAGAAGTAAGGATAATAGTTTTTGAAGGTATACTAGGAATGAAAAGTGGTAAAATTATTAATAAATTATGAAAAAAGCATATATGTTCAATAAGTGTTTCTGCTCTTTATTTGTAAAGTAAGAGTTGTGTGGTTTGTTTTTAGAAGAATACTATACAGTTTCCAATTTTCTAGTACTCAGGAGAGATGTGAGTCATATTTAGCCAGAGACAGATATCTTAAATATCAGCCAGTTTTGATAAATTGAATCCAATCTGTTTGATATAATGTTTGGTCTTTCAACATATCATGGAAACTCAAACAGAAGCAATATAATGTACTTAAATTTGAAAAGAGCAAGGACCTGAAGAACTATTGGCTGATCCAAGTGAAATTAAAGGGGGGAGAAGGTTGGAGGCTGGTAGAAGCATTGGCTGACAGCAAAATCAAGATCTGAGGGTACAGCAGACGTAAGTCCTTCAACAAACTTTTGTGAAGAATAAGTCCTACTTCCATTCTTTGAGGTTAGAAAATTGATTAATAACAACAACATAATAAACTTTTTTATAAGTTTGGTATTAAAGCACACTGTAGGGTGTTAATAAAATTTGTGCTAAATGGATAATGAAGGGCCCAGTTGAGAGCTATTGCCAAGGGGTAGTTGTCTTGAACCAGAGGTCCTGGGAGGATTAGGACCAGCCTGATACTGAGCCTTTTAATCAGTGTAGGTGTTGGTGATAAACACTGCCCAAAATGTGACTACAAATGGTACAAGGACTTGTAGAAGAGAAGTGTGAGACCCCTGACAGAGAAGGATCTGTATTACATGGTAAACTAGACTCCATTCAAACAAAAATGGAGGTTTCAAACACAGGGAAAAGTCTAAATCTCCACCGGTGAGTAGCAGGTACCTATAGAAGTGGGGATGGTACACTTGTAAGGAATGACCTGAAAATTATCTGAGTCCTAGAGGGAAACTGGCCCAGATCCTGACAGAGGATGTGCCAAAAGAGTTGAATGCAGCTCCTGGATGAATACACAAGAGACTAATGAGCAGGAAGAGGGAGATAATGCTTTATTTTTGGAGCCTGCTGCAGTCAGATCATTTAGTAGGATTTCCCCATACAATTCTCATGTGCACATTTAACAAAAGCTTTGGGGGAAAAAGATTGGGAAGAAATTTTGTGATTTGAATGAGGCAAGGAGAAAAGCTGGACTGAAAATTCACCATGGCAGACATAAGCTGAGAGTTAACATAAACAATTGCTGAATCCAGAGCACCAAGTTGTTGCTTGTGTTGTTTGATTTATAGAACTTGACAAAAATTCCCTGTGAAATGCAGCGAGGTGGTTCTTAGCTTTGCAAACACATTTTCTGCAACATAAAACAGTCAGTGTGTATTCCCCAGACTAAGAATGTAGAAAGGCTAACATTTTCTGTTATTTATTTTTAACTGCAACATTATTAAACAGAACTGAAACAGCATCACTACTGATGTTAGGAATGCAGAATTCAGCAGTTGTTGAAATCGACACAAATATTCCCCCTCACCTGTCTCTAATCATTAATATGGTGCAGAATTAACATATACAGCAATGGGTGAGGTCTGGGTCCATAAGTAAAGTTTCTAGATGCTGTTTTAATGCACATAACAGCTAGTAATAACAATGAAGTATGATCCCTGTAGTATTTCTTTGGAAAATTAACTGTGATTTGCCTGCCTCCAATATTTTGAATTCCTATTTAAATTCATCTAGAAGGAATGGGATAGTTATTAAACCAAGTTTTTTTCTTATTGTCATAGCTAGTGAACATTTCACAGACTAAATGAGCACATAGAATCACATAATTCAGTGTAATTGGGCAATTTTTGTCTTAATGGAGTTTATAGGACAAAAAAAAAGGCCCGTGGAGAACTACTCCAATTTTTTTTTTAATTTTTTTACCTAACACATGTAGAGTCTGTCCTCAGGAGTGCACCCTTTCAACAAAGACACTTATCTAGTCCTTATATTCCAGACACCTAAGCCTAAATATCCCTCACTGTGGAAGCTGTTTTCTATAGTGCCTTTTTTATAGCCTTTCTTTAAGAGTTATACACAACTTTGCTTCTAAGTGAAGAAAAAAATCCCAAAAAAACCCAACAAAAAATAAAAAAGAGAACAGAGATTTTTAGATTTCATTATTGTAGAAATTATTTTCTGAATTTATGCTTTCTTAAACTCTTTAGCACATCTGCAGTTTAGATGCACTCCTTTTTATCTGTGTGTTTCTCTAGGTACCTTTAACTAGATGGACCAAATAGTGATTGTGTAATGAGCTATATAATTGATTTAGGATGTGGACTTAATAACATGCAGGTGGTTGAGGTAACCTATTATTACTGCAGAATTAGATTTCACTAATGTGTTCTCTGTCCTGTTTTTTTCCAGGAGAACAATGGCTTGAGTAGCTGGTTGAGTAACTGTTATCGCAGATGTTTTACATGTATCTAGTGGAACTGAGCTCAGATAATACCCAGGGTATGTCCAGTGAAAAATTTGGTGTAAATAATGAAGCGAGGCATTATGCCTTAGCATTTTGTAAATTACCCAAAATGAATAATTCAACATAGGCCATCACTAAATTTAAAATGTGGATGATAAGCAGCCTGTGTAAAATTGCTTGGATTCACTATTGAATTACCGACTGTGGTTGGTGCTTTCTGTGAGAAATATAACTGCAGTAGCCAGGGCAGTCCTTAGTCTATAGTGGGTCTGATTCTATAATCGTGTCTATAAGGCTACTTGCAGCAGGGAGAGTTCTCAAACTGAAGTCCTTAAGTGCCTGTCTCCCTCCTGTAACAGTAGAAATTATAGTGATTTTTTTCCTGCTTTTATTTCTTCTTCTGCTTCAGCTCTGTCTATTGCTTTCAAAACCTCTGCCCCCCTATGTTTCCTGACATCCCAGCTTCATACCTCTGTGTCCACCCACATAGGATTTTGTGTTCAGAAGGCTGCTGAATATCAGATTATTTATAAAATTCAAAGTAGAAGGTTCATTCCATGCTCTTCTGCTTCAAAAGAAAACACAACCAGACAAAACAAACCAAACAAAATTAAACCTACGGCAAAATAATAAAATGCAAAATATTTTCATATGTATTATACCACTTATTTTCCAAAAGTGTATACTAATGAAATAAGCACATAAGTCTCTCTTCATTCCACTCACATGAGCTGATTTGATTATGCAGACATATGTGCTTATCTCCTCCAATTTTTCAGGAAACCGTATTAAAAGTGCTGGAAGCTAGAAGTGCTCCAGCTAGAAGCTAAAGCATCGAAATTATGTTATCTGTAAAAGAACTTACACCTTGAGAAAGATTTAATGTTTTCTTCTCAGAAGTAAGTGCAGAATATTCCTATCATAGTGATTTGTACTAGAAGTTAATAATTAATGGAGCAATATAATACAGATTGCATTAGTGTCTGGTATTAGCTAACAAAGGGTGACAAATATCCATTTTTCAATACAGATTGTTCTCCAAGTAAAAAACCACAGTTTAGAGCATCCTTTTGCCACCTTTTTCACAAGTCAGGAGGAAGAACTCTGGTCAGCAGATACCTGATATACAGCATTATTGTCCCCAGTCCAGCCTGCACATATGGTATCATATTGCCTGCCCCATCAGACATCTCCTTAGCGGTCTGGTCTGACCATCACCATGGTAACAGGGAAAAAACCCATTTCTTTGGCAGTGCTGCCCAGCGGCGTTAGGTAACACACATCTTTCTTGGTTTAGCGTGAGCGCTGCAGCAGCCAGCACAAAACCCTCCTCACCCCTCACGGATCCTTCTTCTCCCTCCGTGCTTCTGGGACCAGCGGCAAATATTCCCTGTGAGTGAAGGAAAAGCTTCTGATGTCAACCCCTTTAAGGAGCACAGATGCCGTTGCTCAAATGTTTGTGGCCATGCCTATATGATAACCACAACTATCATCTATGTTGGCACTGTTGCTCTGTGCACTTGTTACAGAGCTTGCGCCTCTCCAGCTCCAGCATGCTGAGATGCACTTTGGATTCTGCTGTGAGCGGCAGGATGAGACCCCTCTCCAGCATGCTGTCGCTTGGCAGTGCTGTGCTGGACCAGAGAGAATCCTCTTGAGCTAAGCTGTCTTCAGTCCTTGGGCAGTGTTTCCTCTTCACCTCTTACTAATGGTGACTGAGGACTGTGGCCAAAATCTATTATTTCTGCTGAGAAGGTTTTGACCTCCTCCACAGCTTTCCAGATTGAGTACAAGTATCTTCCTATTCTACATCCACTTATCTGAATTGTTTTGCAGAAAATTAATCTTCATATTTTGTGCCCATTAGCCTCTTATTTACAAACTGTACAAGAATTTACTTCAGCAACTCTGCTGCATAGGACTGGGAGGTGGCTAATGCTGGAATACTGCTTATGTTTACTGTAACTTACCAAAAACAATAGTTGCTTATAAAATCACAGTTTTTAAACTGCAAACACTCAATGAAAACATTGCAATTGAGCAGTTTTACTAAAAATAACCCTTCCCTTGTTTACAACTGAAATCAAGCCATTGTTTACCAATACCCTACTATCTTAATTATGTGCTGTCTTTAATAGTCTAACTGCAAGTCTGCAATTAAATAATTAGATCTGAAAATCTTCACCCTTCCTTCAAAAACATTAACAAAAAAAAGTATGAATTCCAACTTCTAATGAGATTTCTATATTAAAATATCTGTTGGTATGAATGTACTTTGCATTGGGACTTTATCTGCAATTCAGCAATGTTGATAAGTTATTCTTGTATTAAAACCAGACCCCACCAACTTGTTGAAACTCAGAATTTGGTTGTAAATCTAAAAGCCATGATATGGAAATGCTTAAATCTCCATTATACTAAGAACAGAGATGCAAAATACTTTAACTTAATTTTTTCTTATTATCTAAACTGAATCTTCCTTTCTGTAGCTTATCCCCATTACTATTTCTCCTGTACTGTAAGGTTATCTCTCCACAGAATGCTTGTATGCCTACAAATATTGTAACTGTTTTTTGCTTCTTGGGTTGGGTTTTTTGTTTTGTTTTGATTTTTTTCCCCTGCATGCAAACCACCACAAGTTATTCAGCTTTTCCTCATAAGTCAGGCTTTCTGATTTCTGGGGCATTCTCACTCCCTTCTGTTGAGCACTGCCCCATAGCTCTGCAGTGTTTCTAAGCAGAGGTACTTATAGCAGTGCCATCCAGCTGTGCTGAATAAGGTTCTTCTCTTCTGAGATTTTTCTTTCAGTTCCTTACAGTCTTTCCCTACTTTGTGGCATTTTCAGATTAATTAGTGTATTTTCTTTTCCATTTCACATGATTAATAATGTGTAGTACTGAACCTAAGATGGATAGTATCTGTTCTTCGTATAGGCTCTATCCCTTGTGATAGTGAACATCAGTACTCTAAATATAGACTTCCACCTGGATTTCTCTTCCACAAAACAACCGAAATGTTTCCGCTGCTGGTGTAAGAGAATAGCATAAGATGATGTCAGAAACTTCTGCTTTTTTCATTATAATGAACAGTCACTAGCTACAATAAAATAAGGTATAATTCACTGGTTTTAATACTTTTAACAGGATTCATATTTGTGCCATACGTGATGTCAGTTTTCTGGTATTGTTGGCTCATTAAAAAAATAAATATATAACCATCATGTGTCATTACAGTACACACTGAAGAAAGTCACTGAATTCATTTGTGCTTCCACTTGTGTCAACATTACTGTCCTCTACTTTTCTTTAGATAAGGTATCCAAGATAAAGTTGTAAAAGGTGACCTGAAAATAGATTTATTTTGATCCAAAATGTAAGTATAAATTAATGTTCCGGTCATCCAGACTTGAAAGGATTTTAATCTCTTTTGCTTAAGCATTGCTCTTGTCCACCTCACCATGATGCTTTTGCCCTGCACCTCTCCAACCCTTCCATAAGCAGCCAGATGCCTGCCTAAAAAGCTCTTACAAGTCATCCAAACTCCTTAAAAACTGCAGACTAAGCTGAGTGGAAACTCTATCACACCCTGTGCTAAACAAACATTTTCTGGTGATATCCATGGGATGGCAGAACATGTTGAAGAGTTGACAGGCTGTTGATGGCTTTCTGAGCCAAAGCTCCCACTGTGCCCCCTCCCACTCTCTCCTTACACTCTCTCCTTTGCTCCAGCCTTCTGGGTGGGGAGGGAGAAAGGGGTTCTGGGCAATGAGACTTCAGTTTGTGCCAGTCTCAGAAATGTAACGTGCAATTAGTGTCAGCAGCTGGTACTAACTGGCAGCAGGGGGCAAGGATGGTTACAATCCCCATACCTACTGCATACAGTTTCACTTGAGGCTCTGCTGGAATCTTAATTATAAGGACTCTTGGAGCATTTTTAGGTGTTTAATAGTGCAAATTTCAGCTAAATTAGATTTAATTTTTCTTATCTGTTTGTAAGCTGGGGAAATTTATGAAGGCATCCCACAGTATATATTGACTGATTTGGACCATTTGTCCATTAACTTAAAAGCATCTCTCAGAACTGATTACTTGCAAGGTTTTGGCCCTGCAGAATGGAATAGCAAAATTACCATTAATCCCAGGCAGGATTTTGCACTCAGATGAAGGGAAGAGAGCTCAGTACTTCTCAGGTTTAAGTGACAATAGAAGATCTTTTTTTCACTCAGTCTTCAGTTAATATTTGTCATGTCAAAGAGCCTGAATGTGACTATGCTTTGAAGCTTATATATATTAAAAAATCTTATCAGTGTTAGAAAATCAAACAACAATTATTGTATGAATTGTCTTGACATTTGTTGTGCATTAGGAAATAGTAAAACAGAAGAATCTACATATTTCTATTACATGGGTTATTTGCATAGTGGCCCTATAACAGTGCTGTGGTAAACTGTGCCAGTGAACAACATATCCTGGGGTTATGCATAATGAAATTATATACCATTTTAATTATATGGCAGCATTTTAAGACAGGCATTTTTTTCTTGCCTTCACAGAGTACACCAATCACAAGATAGTTGAGGCTGAAAGGCACCCCAGGTGATCATCTAGTACAACTGTCCTGCTCAGATCATGATCAAATAGAGCAGATGGCCCATGACTATACCACATTTGGTTCTGAATATTTCCGTGGAGACTCCACAGCTTTTCTGGGCAATCCCCACAGTAAAAAAACAATCAACCAAACAAACAAACATACAAAAAACACAAGCCCGAACCCAAAACTTTTCTTATGTTTAAATAGAATTTCCTGTATTTCAGTTCATGCTTATTGTCTCTTGTCCTCACACTGAACACCACTGAGGAAAGCCTGGCTCCATCTTCTTTATTGCCCCATGAGGTATTGTTACACATGGATAAGATCCCCCTGAGCCTTTTCTTCAACCTCCAGGTTGAACAGTCACAGTTCCTTCAGCCTCTCTGTGTATGAGGGATGCTTCTGTCCTTTAATATTTTTTCTGGCCTTTTGCTTGACTCTTTGTAGTAGCTTCGTGTCTGCCTTATACTAGGCAGCCTGGAGCTGGATAAAGAACTCCAAATGGAATGCTAAGGTGAGACTAGCATGTTGTGTCTAGTAGAGATCTGCTTAACTTTCAGCTGTAACAACACAGGTACTGTAGTGCTGGTGGTCTAAACACACACGATCCAACCCAGGGTCAAGGGAGGCTTACCAACAAACTGCAAACAGCAAAAATACAGTTTCTGGTATTTAAAAAACTCCTAGATGGCAGCTGAGATAGACGCTGTTTATATGAATCAAATAGGGTTGTCTTTCTTTGTGATGGGAAATTGATTGTGGTCTATGAGACAACATGCAACCAGGAAACCAAAATGACAGAATGCATGGGAGTGACACTACAGACTGAGTTGTCATTTCCATCCCTTTGCATCCGCCTGTATTGAGTTAGTTATTCTTAGCTGTCTTACATAGATTCATGTCTCCCAGGATGGCAATTCAACAGCTTGCCTTGCTAGCTTTCTCCAGTTTCTTTTTGTTTGTTTGTTTGTTTCAGTGTAAATTCCTTACTGATTGTTTTCTTTGAATTATTCCTCGTCATCTTCTCTGCATCATTTATATACTTTATTAGTCTACAACAACAAATGTCACCTTCATTCCTGATTTGGTATCCTTTTTCTTCCCCTCTTTCCAGCTCTTAGATGACAACATTGCTTTTCTTTTTAAATTTTTTTCAAACCTCTGCCTTCATTATTTGCATCTTTAAGCAAATTCCCCAAAGCCCCGTAGATTCTTGTGGGAGACTTTCTCTACTGGGCTGCTGGATTTGCATCTCTCATCTGGGACACTATGTAATGTTGCTGCTTGATGGCAACACATGGACAAAAAAATCTCTTATGAGTCGCTGCCATGCTCTGCCACACCACGTGGAAAAAACCCACTGTCAGGCTGGTTAAGTGAGGTGTGGCGGTTAAAAGGACAGCCCATAACTAAACACAGTTTAGTAAACCTGCAGAGTCACATCTGGGGTGATGTGATAGAAAAAATGTTGGAAGCACACTTCCTTTTACTCTCCACTCTCTAATGGACAAAAGGTGGAAATTTCACTTCTGCCTGGATGTTATTTCTGCTGTCGGGGGAGTATCAAAATTGAGTATCAACGTAGAGTAATTGTTTTGCTTAAGTTGCTGCCTTAAATTGCCAGTGGGGTAGGTTTCAAGCAGTTCATCAGGCTGCACCTGAGGTACAGACAGTTTTCTCCTAGAAAACTGCAATTTCCCTCTTTCCCAAGAAACTGCATTCCCTGGCATAGGGCCAGTCAGGTTGGGCAGGCACTTAGGAACAGCAACATCTTAATCTAGCATGGCTAAATCCTTGATGGTTCATTTCTCATAGCCCTGAGGAAAATCAAATAGAAGAGTTTTCACACAAAATAGTTTCCTTCATATCAGAATATGACTATGAGGATAGTATTGACTTCTCACTTTCTATGTAATAGGCTTTGCTGTACTTTACTAATGTTATCTCCAGCTGTTAGACTATATTCTTCCTAGAGCCTGGGGAAGAACACAGGGATTTGGAAATTAGTCCTTGTTCACAAATAATTGTGTTTAAATCTATGTGATGCTCCTTAGAGAAGATAATAGCATGAATGACTTTACCTATCCAGTCGCCAACAACTGAAATAAGAGAAGAATAGTTGCATTTTCTATCAGGAAAAAAACAGATTTCTGTGTCTTAGAGTACTGGTTAGAACTTGAGAGCTTATATATTGGAGGGGGGGTGGGGGGGAAGGAGGGAGAAGTGGGAAGGGATGAGGGGAGGATGTTCCTCTAAAACTGTAAACTTTGGACCTTGGTTTAACACAGTCTCCAGAAAGTGTGTGCCACCTTGCAGGATAAGTAAAGCAAGTATTTAATTAAGCAACTGTTTGCTTCAGAACATTGCTGGTAAACTGCAGAGACATTCGTGCCAATTTACACCAACTCTGACCAAGCAGTAGGACTGAAAATAGTTTCCAGTTTTCCTTTTGTTGTTACTCTGGCCTACCGATATTCTCAATAAGAGAAAACCCAAAATAACAGCATTTCACAGAGTTTAATGGCTGAAGACAAGGAGGAAAAGTTGATTTCTAAACTTTCACATTTGAAAGAATTTTTAACTTGGGTGGGCAGGGGGATTGAGGTGGGGGAAATCCTTTTTTCCCTCTGAATATCTTTCCTATTAAAAAGAACTGTTGAGAAGGCATAAAGATAACACTAGATTCTCTTACAGAGAGCAAGACATGGAATCCTGTATTCATTTTCTTCTCAAACCATCAGTTTAAATAATTTACTTTCTTTAGAATAGAAATGAACACAGTGTTCATTCTCCTGTCTATGAATATACACCAATTAGGAACCCAATCCTTGAGACATGCATTCTACATCATTGCTTGCTTCAGCAACGGCAATATCAGCACTACAGTTGGTCAGTGGTGGTAAAGATCTTAAGGGTCTGGAAACTTTATTGAAACTTGAAGAAAAAATTCAGAAGAATCTGTATGAATGTGATTGATGTCTGCAATCTATTTTTATAGCATACATCCAGAATGTTTAATTAAAACACTACTGCAAGAGAGCCACATAAGCAATGAAAAGCATCTGTGGCAAACAAATATTAACACTTGGATACAGTGATTTATTAACTAATCATAACAAAATCATCAAATCAGTGCAAAGAATTCTATACCTCTATCTCTTTACTGAATTATCACGCTATTTTAACCAGACTGCTGAGAAATAAATTATTCATGTTAAGCATCTTACAAATTTCCGCTATGGTGTCTAGTGGAGGTTTGATACGTCATGTGTTATTTTGTGTACGTACACAAAGAACAGAAAGGTCTGGATCAGCCGAGAAGACCCCAGGGTGCTGCACTTTGCGACACTTGACTTCCAGCTGTCTCGATGCTTGGCAGAATATGCAATGTCTAAATTAACACTTGTGCTTCTGTGCATGGGAAGATTAGCCTTACAGGAATGTGCCAGCACACTGACTAGAGAGCTTTGCAAGGCTAATGATAGCAAATACTGTGTATGTATGTCTGAAATCTCTGTGACCGTTAGCATTCACACGCCCTTTCCTGGCCTGCTGGGAAGCATCTCCTCTGCTTTAGAGGTGTAACACTTGACTCTCTTGTGGTGCTAGGCCCTTCTGCTCCGTATTAAAGAAATTCAGGGCTGAGGATGGAAAGCTGAGCTGCTGCTTTTCCACAGTTTCTGCATGATTCATTGGCGGGGAGACAGGGAGCTTCTTCATCCACAGCTAAGTCCTGCTGACTCATATTAATGTGAACTGAAAAGATATCAAAGCCTGGTGTCACATTGGGACTGAATCCACAAGGTATCAGATGAAGGTTTACTTCATGCTATTCATTTGCCTTGTGCAGCCTAGATCAGGCCATTTGACCAGACCATAATCTTGTTGGTGATAACAGCATAAACATACTTTTCAAACAAGTGGGTAATGCAACAAAATAAATAGGCAGAATGCTGCTAATAATAAATGCTAATCGGTGTGTTACGGATGCAGAATATCTTGTATACATTAGCAACATTAATCTTTACAGCAAAAAATGTAAATGTAATAATGCAAAGTCATCCAGAAGACCTGTATTAAAAATGCTTCCTGGCTTTTGCAGCATTAATTTGCCAGTAGGATGCAAAAAAAAGTGATCCATAATTTTCATTTATATGAAAAAGCATTTAATTTTTGTATTAGTGCCTTTATCTTGTCCTAGAGCATGCTTCTACATTTTCTAGCTTTTGAAAATGAAATAACTCGTAATTATTAATGCAAGCTGCCAGTTTTCTTGCTGCCCCAAGAAAGCTAGACAACAAATGCCAGTGCTTTCCAGCTCTGTATTAAACACTATTATCGGTGTATCTAATCCAAGTCTGTTACACGAAGCACAGCCTCTATCTCTTCTCTTGGCCATCCTGTCCCCATTAATTGCTTTGCAAACTTGAACACTGATCTTTACAAGCACTTCATACTGCAACAGCTACCTACAATTCAGCTTCGGCCTCACAGGTGCTCATGCTTGTCCCCAGTCAGGGACCAAACCAGCCATATGTGCTGCACACCTTGAGAGGGGACAGGTAGGCTTTGCCAAGCATCTTTCAGGAGCAGGGCGGGTACAGACAAGCTGGAAAGGGGTGAGGGAGGAACCTGCAACAGTCTCCTCAATGGACTTCCGCATGAATGCTAAATGGCCAAAATATCTCCTCTCTTCTAGGTAACCCCAGCCATGGCTATATGCCAAGCCTCCTTGAAGGTTTGCCCTCAGGTACCAATTCAAGAAAACACTGCTCTTCCAGTGCAGGAATTCATTTACATTTATCGTTAGGACCGAGATTGCCCATAGCCTTAATCCAGCATATAAAGGGTTGCATAAAATAACCCTTTTGCAACCTGCTTGCACAGTCCTGACAGAAGGACTCACCAGAGGAGCCCAGAGAGGTGTTGGGAGGTGTGCCCTTGGATCCTCCTTGAGGCCAGGGGAGGAGAGGAGACAGGCAGTGGGTGGGCAGCGTTAATTTTTTGTTATCTGTGCTAGGGAAAAGAGCCCACCACAAGAGCCCACCATGATTTTTTAAGGGCTTCTTCAAATGTTCGCTCTGCATAACAAGAGAGTGCTGGAGAAGCGACGTTTCCAATATGAATGCAGAACCTATGCATTTGCTTGAGGATGGGATGAATAGGGTTTTATTTAAGGTTCTACCTAAAGGCACAGTCTATCCCTTATTAGTTGTATATATGACCTAATATATTTGTTTTTCCTTTCATCTAAACCCTGAGCGATTTTCCTCTTGAACCTCATTCTTTGTTCTTTTCAGAAATGTAATAAATACTCCAACTTAATGCATTAAATATGAAAAGACTTACTGAAGGGCCCCAACCTATAAATGATTCAGAAGGCCATATGCTGGAAAGCATCTATTTGAAAACATTTATTATTAATTTCACAGCTTAGATGAAGTTCCTATAGGGCAGTTATTTATTAAATATTGACTTCTGTCAAGTCCACCAAATATGTTTATCTGTATGACATCACATGTAAGCAATTAGCCCCAAAATATCAAAATGTTCCAATCACTGATTTAGATAATGAATAGAAAGTGCTTATTTTGCTAAAGTACCAAACATAACCATAAGCATTTAGTTGAGACAGCAAACATTGTGTCGCTAAAGCAAAGAGTGTTTTCAGAGTTAGAACAAGTAGTAAATTGAATACAGGAAAATGTTATTGGGCAAAATGTTATAAATATTAATTAAACTAAAATAAGTATGTTAATTAAGGATGTGTCACCTTCAAAAGAAGAAAATGACTTTGCAGACAAAGATTTCATAAAGTGAACCAAAACTACTACTGCCTTACGGAAGTAATAACATCCTGAAAAGTGTACTTGAAAGTGTTGTGCCAAATGCTGGTGAGTTAGCTCCTTGCTACCGGCCAGCTCTTTCTAGACTGAACAGATGGTAATTTACTCACACAGTTCACAGAGGTATCATTTTGTCATAGAGCCCAATCAAATGACAGTGAAGAATTAACAGGATGATACCTTTTTTTTTCACCCCTTTTGATCATTTCATGTTAGTCAGTTGGGTGCCGAATTACAAGAACTTCCTTTTTGGAAAAATCCTCTTCCAGAAAAGAACAAGTGAGGTTAGACTGTATGGAGGCACCTGTAGACTGACAGGTGATCTTCAGCAACCTATTAAATTACTGCTGATTTCCCAGACTCAAAAAATGAGAGTTAACTGTCTTTATAGTGTTATTGCAACAAAGCATTATGATTAAACTACACTAGCAGCAGGATGAAAGAAAAGTATATGGCTGTACAAACTTGTGAATTATTTGGATGTTACTGCTGCTGCATCTATCTGAGGTGTTCTGAATCCTTATCCCAACTTCCCCACCTCCCCAGTCATGCTGGTCATTCACTGCAATCACTGTGTCTACGAGCCACAAAGGAAAGGGCACATCCACGAAGGAGATCAATTTCAAGGAAATGTTTTCCTTCAGTCAGTTCCATATCTCCCAGGATGGGCATTTTGGGACTCCGAGTTTTTCTGCAGTTCCTATGGTCAAGCTGTTCATTAGCCAAGGAATTTTCCCACAGCATTAAAAAATACTCACATTTGTTCACAGATCATTAAGCCTGAAATATATTCACCGTTAGCAGTTCTAAGCAAGGCTACGTAAGCCTATCTTTACAACCAGAAATTATCCACATGGAGGGCTTTTCCTAAAGCATCAATAGCACATTCAAAGTAAATGTTCTCCAATGCTGTCTGTAAATAGTGATTCAGCATTACTGGTGCTGGATCTCCAGGACATTTTAAAACAGCAAAGCCAGATCAAAACTCCACTGTGATTTCCTGCAAGAGGAGGCTGATCTGAAAGCTGGTGAGAGCCCAGAGTAATCTTGTAACTTACTCACAGTCCTTTGGCAGTAAATGGGGACAAGATGAGATCTGCTTGCAGGGATCAAGGGATCTGGTAGGGAAGGAAATTCTTTGCAGCGTTGGTATCACATAAAGGAGGGAGCCAACTGAGAGGCACAGAGCAACACAGCCAAAATATTAGTCCAGGTCTGATTCAACATCATACAGAAATTACTGGTGAAATCAGTGACAGAACTATTTTAAGACTTTCTAGAGCACAATAATCCTGCACTTCTGAGCATTACTGTGCTTCTTGATATTACTTTAAATTTTAATTTAACCCTTCCTTTAGCATCTGTCCTGACCATATCTTCCATTTTTAAAGTGCTTTTTCCTTTCATTGTGCTGGGAGGATGTAAGTGTGATAGGATAGGCTGTCCTGAACACTGCAGTGTCCAACTAATCAGATAGTCAAGCCTAAAATAAAAAGTATTTTATATACAGTAAGAAAATACACTTAATAACTTTCTTTTAGGTTTTCTACTTAGTTAGCAGTAAAGCTTAGTCATGAGTGAGAAAAATTAAAAGCCTCAGTATTCATGCTGAAATAATAGACTCCACTCTGCTGTCATTTACATTCGCAGGAATTAAAGTTGCTTTATGCTGCTATCCCACATTATGTGTCCAGATAATTCTGGAGAAACCTTTATGGATTTACAATAGCCTCAGTGAAACTGGGACCCTAACAGCTTACATTTCCCCTCAGTGCTCACTGTGCACATGCATATTTCATGACCATCACTACTAGCTCGTTGGCTACTTTGCCATTTGTAATGAGCTACTCCATGTTACATTTCTAACCTAAAACACTTTTCAGTCTTCTCTTGAAGACTGATTAAAGACAAGGCTGCTGGCTCTATGAACAAGTGCAAAAGAAGAGCCGTGTGCTCAGCTTGTAGATATTCCTCTGATGAAAGGATATACTTTTAACATGTGGCTGCCTTGTAAACAGCAGCAGGACAAAGTTAGATGGTTGCCTGTGTCAGTAAAGGCACACCTTCAGTTGTCAATAGTTCACCTCCTCCCATCTTTTGGGGGAGAGTAATGTTTACAATGTAATGACGGCTTAATCCAACAAAATAAGAAGAGTCAAGAGGTGTCACTTTATCTTAAGTGACAAATCTATTGCTAATGATCAAACAACTTGAGGGAGTGCTGAACATCCCCACACATTAAAATACCTAGGACTTACCTCACGTTGTTTTCTTCAGTATGGAACATGTGCTGTTACAAGCGACAGAGCACTAAGGGGACTGTAAAATCAGTCCAGCTGAGATGATAATGCATCCTTTCCCTATTCACAGCTCCTTCTTCAGATTCAGCTAATACTAACTTCTGATGCTAGTGTGTAATGCAGGATGAAGTGACGGTCCAGAGACCTGAATCTGTAAAATGCAGGAAGCTGTAGAAAAGACAGAGCTTTGTTTAAGAAGCCTAAACCCCATGGGGAGAAGCTGTTATTCATGGTTAGGATTTGATAATTGAGACATCAGCAGAACTGCTAAATAAACTGTCCGGCCATGAAATCCATCATTAGCAGAGTGTTGAAACAAATGGCATCTTCAAGAGCCTCTAGCTGACATGGCATTCACCTGGTTCAGGTGCCCAGAGGAAATGCCAGCAATGGGAATAACTGCTTTCTTGAAAATGCTTCGTGTTGCACTTTCCTCATTTTCATGCTTTGGTGACCAAATTAAATCCTTGGTATTATTGCAACTTTTTGAAGGACGATGCATTTTCATTGATTTAGTTTTTGCAAAATATTTACTAGGTTTTACAGACAATTATGTTTTTAAATGGTCCTTCTTAGTTTTTGTGAGCAAGATGTCAGTCAAATCTGGAAGAAGTCTATCCTTTCCCCTCTGTTGTTGCTACAGGAAAGATTTCTGAGAGAACACCAAATAGGCAAGTTGGGGATGGTGATCTGGATGTGTTTCAGAAGTTACCCCATTTGGAACAAGAAAACAGAGTTGAGATTATGTTTCTACAGAGCTGCAAAAGTTGTGCTTGGCAAAGAGCTGTCTGAGGTAGGCTAACAAAAATAAACCATAAAGTGGGATGTGAGAGGAAGAGCAGATGCAGGATGGATGCTTACCTAGAAACAAGAAGAAAACACACAAGCCTTCAGTCCTCCCAAACATGTTGAGCAAGCAGGATGCTGACATTATTAGCAGAAGTGACCTCCATGATCACTTCTTCTAGTAAGGTGATGAGGTTGAGAGGCAGGGTAACCTTACGTGCTTTGCTGTGATCACTCGTTGACCTTTACAATAATTGTAGTTGACTTTGCACTGCGAGGTGGTGGAGATGTATTCATACATAAATGCATGGCTCTCTCCTGACCATGAAAGTGTTTGTGTGTATTTTGAGGGGAGACTTCCTGCAGGATTCCTCACGGCTCTGCTTTTCTTTTCCTGAGATGATGCTGGAAAACTCACCCCACTGCCCTGGTGGAAGAGAAATCAAAGGGAATTATTACCAGACAAGGCTGAGCACACTGCAGCACTGAAGGGCTCTGCAGATGCTTAGATCCAGTTGAAAGGAAATGTGTCATTCAGGATGAGAGCTCATCTCTGCTCCAATGCAGCCTTCTGCCTGCATGGAGGAATTGTCTAGCTGCCTTATAGGAGCCTCGTAAGGACTAAAAGACTTCTGGCTACTTGGCCAAGACAGATGTTTGAAGTTTGCATGGTTAAGTTAAAAGTAACGCATCCTTATACGTGGGTTTTTTTGTAATATGTCATTTTAATTTCTCAAGGGTTGTTCCTCAGCAGTATTCAAGAATGTTAAACCTTTTAAAAAGTAATATGCTTGCCCCTATAAGACTATTAAAGGAACACATGTATTGGCATTTGTGAAACATTTATCAGTGGGAAATGGGTTGATTTCAATATTTCCCTCATATTAACATTTGATCAGTCCAAGCAGTTACTTTACATTATTTTGCCTTGGTAAGAGATTTCGGGTTTTCTGTTAAGTCGATATCCCCATATTGTGGGTGGAATACTCCACAGGAGAGTGGAATGACAACAAACAGGGAACAGTCATTTCGTAATGTTTAGATTTTAAAATGGAAGCTCAGCTTATGTCAGTAAACCTGTCCCAAAGGGAGAAAGCATCTCACTCATCAGTAATTCTCATCTGCCACTTCTTTCCTCTACTAAGAAACTTTGTGGCAAGAAAGTTATTGCAAGGAAAGACCATTATCATTTTTAATTAAGATTATACACAATTATGCTTGAAATCTTGCCTTCTCTTTTTTTTGTATGATGTGTGCACACCACTGTGAAATAAAATAAAATATGGTGTGCCTGTGCTTCTACAAAAGGATTCCTTTCAAAACTGTCTAAAGCCAATTAGCTATGTCTCTTTGCCTGCAGCAAGAATAACAACACATTGTAAATCTTTCCAGTTATCTCATTTCCTTTGGTTGTTTAAATTGCTTTGAGGCAACGAGTAGCAAACAGAAAACATGTTACTGCATTCTGTATGCTTCTGTAATTGTTATGCTTTTCTAAATGAAAAGGATTATACTTTTCCACTTTTTTTGCCTATTCCCTTTCTCAACTGTTTATTTTGTGAGACAATTTTATGCCAGTTAATGCAGTTGTGCATTTGTCCACCTGGAAGCACTTCTGTTAGTAAAAACCGGTGCAGCAGCCCTGCCTGCCCAGCCTGCAGCTCCTCCCATGGATGCCAATGAGGGGTTGCTGAGTCCCACCGCTGAGGTGCCCCCTTCCCACAGCTGACTCTTCCTTGCCCACTCCCTCATTTATAGAATAAGTTAATCACAGCCAAAGTACTTACTTCTCCCCACAGTTGATGAACCTGTGGTGAACAACACACAAAATAATAAATGTTTCCCTTATAACTAGATTGGCAAAACTGAGTTTATTTTACACCAATGAGAAGACCTAGGCTGGCTCTGGCTGGTCCTCATTTTAGTCTGGACATCACAAAGTGAAGCTGCCATTAGGTCTGCAGTTCATTCTCAGGTCCTAATTCTGTGTGTTGCTGATATTCATTAACTCATAGGTTCTTCACTACCATGACATATGGAATGGTTTCCAATAATAAAATGGTATGTTTTAAAGGATTATGGGACCCTTCCCAAAAGGCAATATTTATTCTAGTGAATATCTAGTGAAAACTGCCTCAGGTTTTTCTTCTTCTGCTCTAGCTAGTTCTCCAGCACTGTGCCATCAAGCATTTAATCCTTAGTCACCTTCATATGCTTTCATGCCATACTTCCACAAGATGCAACATACATTTTGAATTTCACACTGTGAAAATACTACTCTACAATAAAACTGCACAGCATTTTGCATTAGAAGAGCTGAAAAAAATGAGGAAAAATCATAGTACTGTCTTAGGGTCACAGGAACTCAGGGCTCGGTAGTTGATATCATGGACCAGAGCAGCCTGCTCTTGAGGAGGCTGACCCCTAGAGCAGTGTAGGATGAGTATCCTGCATTGCCTGCACTCCAGGAACTGGCCCTGGAGAGGATGTTTATGTCATTGATGTTGCAGTAAATCAGGCCAAATTGCTGCCAGGTTAACATTCAGCAGCACAGTTAGAAAACATATGGGGTATGGTGCTTGAAGCGCTCACATTTATTCTCGGAACACTACTGAAAATTTGATACTGGACACATCAAATTCAGATCTTATCTATTCTGTCCACTTCTTGTTTCTAATATATTTTGATTTTCATTAATGGTTTCCATCAATATTGTGATTGCACCTCATACCATTATGAACAGAAGCAGTTTTGCCCGCCCCTCCCCACCTCCCCCGGGAAATAGCAGTTACATGTTTCAGGATCTTTAATGCAAATTTAAAACATTCTTGTTTATATTGCATGCTTCCAACTAAAGCCAAATGCCAACAGTACTTTATGCATAGACCTTGTATGAGGAAAACAACACCAAGAAGAAAAACTTCCATCTACAGCCCTGATGAAAGACAGTTGTTAGGAAGCTGCTCTAGGGTTTGGGGACAAAGAAATCACTCTCACCACGAATAGTAGTTGTCTGCAGGAGACCTTTAACTGAGGTGGAAGTTGAGGAAAGGGAAGAGAATATAAACTGTGAGGCTCCTGCAGCATCAGTGGCAGCTGGAGCTCAGCTCTGTCCCTCCACTGGGTGCCACTGCGCTGGGTGGCTCTGTAGCCCAGTGCAGGGACAGCCAGGGACAAGCTTCCAGGTCTTCTGCACCAGGACTGTCAGCTTCCCTTTCACAAGCACTGACAAAATCACTTGCTGTCAAACATAGTGTTTATCTGTATGTCAAGATTACCTCTAGCCATCAGATTTTGTGTGTCTGCTAAAGATGAATTTAGGGTGGGGAACTGCGAAAGTATAAAAGCGGCATGGTGACTGCAGAGACAGATCCCAGCACCCTTCTGGATTACAGGCCAACACAGGCTTCACTCTCCAGACTAGGCATCTTTTCTAAGAAGCAGACTTATCAACATCAATTTGTCCAATTATGGTATCAGGTGAGCTGTCAGCATGCTTCAGCGCTGAATCAAGCTATGTCAGGACAATTGTGCCTGATGAAACTAATGAAAGATTGATTATGGGTTTAGATGGAATATGAAATCAAAAGTTCAGTGTCTGTTTGTAATTGACACAAGTATAAACCTTTTTACCCCTCCTAAATTACAAAGTATGAACAGCTTTGAGTTAGGTAAAAAAAAGGACAAACGGAAATTAGCCATATTTCACTGTTTTTTACAACAAGCAGGACTTTTAATTGCAGAAAACACACACCAAATATTAGCAATCAAATGCAGACAATATATAGCACAACAAAATAGAATTAATAATCTGAAGGCTTTCCAAACTAATAAGAACAACTAATCTGTGAATCAAAGGAATATTCTCCAGTATCTTCCCTGCTTTCAGCTATTTAATCCAAGTACCTTCTTCAAATGAAAAAATCTATTTTCAGTGAAAAAAGCTCATGTATATTAACAGAAAAATCAGAGCACAAAAGCAACTGCTAGATAGGGATTTGCATAACTGAAAACTATGATTGTTTCATAATTTTCTTTGCTGAAGGATCAATTTTTTTACTTGTATTTTTTTTTCCCTTGACATTTTTCCTTTTCATTGCAATCCCCCAAAATTTAACACAGCTCAGTGGGGACAGCTGCATGGTCTCAGCCCATGCTATTCTACTTTCAAGTATTTAATTGGCCTCAGAAGAGCAATTAGCTATACGTACTGCCTTTTTATCCATACATTTTTCTGAAAACTATGTAATTGATGCAATAAACCAAATATACAATTTCATGTGAAGTATCTGTAAGATGAAATACAGACAAGCTTCTCATGTTTAAGAAAAAAATTATTTCTGATGAATCTGAGTGAGGAAAATATACATGTTTGTAAACCACGAGATATCTGATTGTATGCATTATTACATTTAAATGAGCAAACATAGCAATTAGAACAAGTAATGTTTAAAACTATGTCTGTTGAATGTTTTATCATAAGAAATATACTTCTCATTATTTTGAAATAATATTAATCCTAGTGATAGGGTTACCATCTTATGAAATCTATGTATAATCTTACATAGACATCATAAAAAGTATTTCTCAAAAGTGTCTCCTCTCAGAGGAATTCATTTTAGTTCCAGTGTTTCACATCGTATTGACATGACTTTCCTTTTATTTTGAAAGCCCTGGAAATACAGACATAAAGATGACAATGTGAAAAAAAGTTGCCATAACTCTTACATAATTTTCAGCTTGGGATATGTATAATAGCTCTTATATTTTAGATCTCTTTTATTAATATTGGGCTAAATGTTCAGCTTACATAAAACAAATAATCTCGACACTTAAGTGATCTATAAATAATCCAATTCACAATCAACAGTTCTGGACCACATCTGAGCCTGTGACCTCAATATCAGAATGTATATTTATGTGGGTCATAGTGTGGATCTTCATTTTTCTCTCTCTGACAGACTTCTCTTTTCCTCTCTTTAAATGGTAAATATTTTATGCCCTTTCAGTTTCTAAGTGAATAGCTTGTTATGACTGACAGTGCAGTTGCATATCTCTTTATCTGCTTTCTGTTGCTTTTACTTCAATTACTTTTCTGTTATAATGTGTGTTTGGTGTCAGTCATAAGATCAGTTTGATCCATTTGAAACAAAAAATTTGGGTTTTGTAATTACAGATATCTACCACATGAATAGATAGTTACTGTAGCACAAATTATATTATTGGCATGGTAAACTAAAGGTTAAAAATGCTCAAATT
Source organism: Syrrhaptes paradoxus (assembly GCA_013400615.1). Classification (NCBI taxonomy): domain Eukaryota; kingdom Metazoa; phylum Chordata; class Aves; order Pterocliformes; family Pteroclidae; genus Syrrhaptes; species Syrrhaptes paradoxus. The sequence continues at coordinate 99,008 of VZTO01016515.1, read as the reverse complement.
TAATTTTCAAAATAAGATTCTAAAATCATTAACATTTTCCAAAATCAGGAATGATGTGAGCACCTAATCTGAGACTTTTTGTTAAATCTTTTGCATTTAAGAAGGGAATGATTTCATAACACAGAGTTTGCAAGGGCAGAAGTGGTGGTGTGATACAGTCTCTCTGCAGGACAGCAAGATGTTTTCCATCCTCTCCACACACTGACCCACAGGACGAGCAGCCAATAATGGGTAGCTGTTGATGTCGCACTTTTAGAGAACACAATGCATTTAAAACAGTGGAGGTGAAACCTCTCTGTGCCAAAATCAATATCAGCTTGAAGGGAATCAGAATATGTGCCAGAACAAAGAGAAACAGTCCATAGGAACAAGAGAGGAGTCCTCAGTAAAGCTAAACATTGAAAGCAAATTGAGAAAGGGAATGATTTAATATTAAAACCAAATCTATTTAGAAATAAACCATTGAATTATACTCTTTCTGCACAACTGTCTTGTAATTAGCAAAAAGTTTAAAATCTCTTCTAGGATTTAGTACAGATGCAGACAGACAGTGTATGGCTGCAGATTTCAGGCTACTGCTTCAGCCTGTTTATTCTGCCCTCAGCCAAGGGAACAGTGCCTGTGACAAATCTGCTGGAAAAAAATTGAAATGCTTAAGTCTCTGCATTATACAATACTGATTGCCTGCTGCTGTCACTTCCTTTCTACAATAACCTCACTATAATAAGGTGACCAGAAACGCTCACAGCATATTAAATATGACCTCATTGAGGGGTATAAATGTTCATCTACTATTGCTTTACTTGTACTTTACACTACGGGTCAAATCAGCTTTAGGCTGTGGACATGAACTTCACTGACCTAGTGCTTGTGAGAGCATAATTTGGGTGACTGTCTCCATTGAGCACTTAGTATTTTTCTGTTTGTTTGCTACATGGAAATAAGGGTGGGAAAGGGCCTAGAGCAATACATCTTCTATTGTGGAAGCACTTTTGGCCTTTACTGTGATACAAATGTGAAACAGTACTGCAATGTTTATTAGTGCTACTCAAGGATGGGCTGGAGATGAGTGGAAGAGCTGCTAGAGGCTCCCTGAGAAATAATGCCAAGGGTTTCTTTCTTAACATTCAGCATGAAACTCCCAATTTAAAAGCAATTTGAGACGATGCTCCTAGTGTTGATCCACCTCTTCCTTTTTTAACCTCCTTCAAGCACAGGTAGCCTCCTATAATTTCTTTCTCTCAACAACACTTCTTTTAGGCTATCTATCCAGCTTCATAACAGTTCCTGTTGCTCTTTTCTACGCTCTTCCCATGTCAATATCTTTCTGGTACAGGGGTGCCTTGAACTGAGCAAAATTGTTGCAGGTGAGGTCACAGCAAGGCTTCAGAGAGAAAAATTATTGTTTGCACTTCCCTGCTCTATGATGAGATCCTTCACTGGCTGCAATTTTAATCCCTAGTGGCCTTTTCAGCTGTTATATCAGCTTTTATTTCAGAGGTTACGTGCAGACTTCACGACACCAGAATTATCCATCTGTCATGGAAGCAGGGCTGTTGCGCGCTGCAGGAAATTGTGTGAGACTAGAGACAAAGCAAAGTCTGATTGGATGCCTATGGATATACCTAGAGTATGTACTAGCATGTCACTTAACTCCACACTTCACTCCTAGGTCCTCAGCTGTCCACACCGCGTAGCTGCGGTAAGCAGTACAGCTTTTTTTCTAAGTGAATGAGCTAGTGTCCTTTGAAGCAAAAATCCTGTCTGGTTTTGGGGATTATTCACTGCAAGGTCCCATTCGAGAGGCAGTGCAAAGAAGACAGTCGGGTTTGGCTCCTCTTCCCCTGCTCCCTGCAGGCTTTGCTCTCCCAGTCGCTTTGTGCTGGCACACTGTGCTCCAGGGTGTGTCAGACATACCCTCAGGTTTTTGTCTTCCAGTTAATCACTTCTTCTGTGCCGCTTGCCTGAGCGCCCCTAACTCATGACGTCGCCTAATTTCTTATTTTGTGTATATTTTCATTTTCAACTCTGGATGTGATTCTGTTGTATACCAAAGTAGGAGATGATATATAGCTTTAGCCCATGCCATAGGCATCATCATGTCATCATCTCTTTAATTCTTTTTCCAGCTATGCCAAGGGAGGTAAAAAAAAAAAAAATGTGTTCTGGAAGGGAATAAAAGCATGCTGGAAATATTGAATAGATAAGAACACAGCCAGCAGTAAGCAACACACTTCCAATTGCCGACTTCTCTGCTTGCAATCCTGCTCTTTTGAGAGCTCGTAGTCTACAAGGAACTTTCACAAATTGACATAAAATGTACAATAAACTTTCAAGATCCCCTCCATCCTGTGTGCTGCATGATTATAATTTAATCCGTTAATATGTTATGTACAAGTTGAATTCAATATATAACATTTTCTAGATTAAAAGTTGGTGTTGAGCACCAACTACAGAAGATAAACTACCTGGTCGTTAGTCATGCACAGTTCAACTCACTGGCTCTGTTACCTTGCTAATATCAGAACTAAATACTATACAGAAGTTTTTCAAAGCACAGAGAAGAATATGAGCAGAAAATACCTTCACATACACCCCAGATAATTTTCTTCCTAGTTTAACCAAAAAATATGATCACTCTAAGAATCATGACATGAAAATGCAAAGCCAGTGCAAATCTTGTAGAGAAATTTCTACCTACAGAGAGACCAAATGCATGCCTGGATTTCTCACCAATCTCAAGTATTGTTCTGCTACCCAGCAGATCGGATTTAAAAGGATTTGTGTGGTCACCACTGCTTTCCCTGCTTTAAAATTGTACTCTGTCATGTCATAGTAAACATGATTTGAAGAACTGAGAGAGCAGCAAATCAAAACTGTGACAAAACACCCCGTGGCACAGGAATTGGTTGCTGAAGAAATCATAGCAAATAAATTTCAGCAGGAACAATGTCAGGTATCAAACAGGAGAGGAAAACATCTTCCTCCTGGCAGTAGAATGTGTATTGTTTTTATTCCAAACCATCAATGACAATTCTGTAGCTAAAGATTAGCTGACGGAATTCAACAGCATAGATCGAAACAGAGTCTTCTAAAGTCATTCACAGAAATGACGCAGACTCAAAATGAGCAGTAAAACATCATTCAGGTGCAAACAATAGCAAATCATAGACTAGACTGTATCCAATATTCATTGATTCACGCTGAGGATGAACGCTGCTTTGTAAATGGATGCAGAACCTCCTTTCTCACCGCCTGGTTTCACTAGGCACCGCAGAGCAGGGCTGGTAACAAACCTCATTGACTCTCCAGGCTCCGGGCTCACCTGCTGCCGGCCTTTACAGGGACAGGAGCAAGAAAGAGGCAGTGATCTCACAAAGTGAGCTCACTTTAAAAGCACTTAAATCCTGTGAAGGAGACTCAGGAAAGTCCAGAAACCTTCTCTCTTCCTCTTCCTTTTTGTATCCTGGCATGTACCAGATGTAGTCTGGTCTAGCAGATAATAAAATATATCTCAAACCAGATGTTTGGAAGAATGCACAGAATTCTTCTCCTGATCATCAACAGGCTTTAGGTCTGAACACAAGTGAATTTCAGAAATAGGACAAGGAGCTTCTTACTTTTAAAGAACGGTAGTCTGGAAAAGGAAAACTTAATGGTTAATATGTAATATGGATGTAGCTGGCAAAAAATAGCAAGAAAAAATGAAATTGGTAATGAAATCTACAAAACTTTGCCACTCATTTAAGCTGATCTAGTACATGACTTTGCATGTAAATTATTTTCTAATCTAATCTAAGATATGATATGGAAGAAGTAAAAAAAAAGTTGAAAATAATGTGTAGTGAGTCTGCTCTTTTACAATAGTGAACTATCTCAGAACATTCAGAACTTGTTTTAAATTTGCTTTGTTTTTTTTTTTTTTTAAATCACATTTGTGGATTATTTAGTCACCTACAATTCTGTATTGTAGCTGTGATTTTATACCTAGGCATAGTGACTAGCATTGTTTCTTTCTCGTAACTAACCTTTATAAACTGTAATTGGCTTTCACTCAAATGAATTTTGTTTTGTCAACAAAAAAATGTCTTTTTGTGTTTAAATAAACCTGGATGTCAGCCAACGCAATCCTTGATTTGCTTAAACACTTCCAAAAATACATTAGAAAGGAATGCAAACATAGTCAACAAAAACTTTTCTTTAGAAATTGTTTTCATATTGATTAATTTTTCATTCGTTTTCACTGAGTTCTAATACATGACTATTATCATGGTTGAAAATGGGAAAAAAGTGCCAGACAGCCTCTTGCTCACTCTCCCCACAGTGGGATGTGGGAGAGAACAGGAAGTGTAAAAGTGAGAAAACTCACTTTGGGATTGAGATATAGACAGTTTAATAAGCAAATCAAAACAATGAATTCATTCAGTACTTCCTGTTGTCAGGCAGGTGTTCAGCCATCTCCAGGAAAGCAGGGTTCCATCACTCATAGCAGTTATTTACTTAGCTACTTACTTAGCCCCATACTAGCTACTATGAAGAAAATTAACTCAATCCCAGCCAAAACCAGAACACTATTCGGCGATTGTACTGAAGTAATTCGTCAGTTTGGAAAAGTTATATAACACAAATTATTTCCCTTTTTCTGTTACTTACTTAACATTTAAGGAATTATTGCAATGATACCTTAACCTTTGTAACTTCATATTTCCCCCTTGTTTCTGTGCATAGAATCACAGAATGGTTAGGTTCCAGACCATCTAAGGAACCTGAAGGTGCACAAGTCCCTGAGACCTTATGAGATGCACCTGTGGGTCCTGAGGGAACTAGCAGATAAAGCTTCCAAACCACTATCCATCATATTTGAGAAGCTGTGACGCTCTGATGAAGTTACCACTGACTGGAAAAGGGGAAACATAACCCCCATTTATAAAAAGGGAAATAAGAAAGACCCAGGAAACTACGAGCTGGTGAGTCTCACCTCTGTGCCTGGCAAGATCACGGAGCAAATCCTCCCAGAAATCATGCTAAGGCACGTGGAAAACAAGGAGGTGACTGGTGACATCCGACACTGCTTCACTAATGGCCAATCATGCCTGACAAATCTGGTGGCCTTCTACAACAGGGCCACAGTGCTGGTGGATAAGGGAAGGGCAACTGACATCATCTACCTGGACTTCTGCTCCTTGTTAAAGAAATTCAGTCAGTGATGTAAAATTGACAACACCTGACGAGTTTTGAACATGCATGAGATAAAAGTTTTTCTTTATTCAGAATTTCTGCAGAAAACAGTTATTCAGACTGAAAGTTTCACAAGCTAGGTAGGCAGCACAGAAAAATAGTCCGAAATGGCTCAAATAGAGAAATGTGGATCTTTACAGTATCTTAAAATTTCATCCCATAGAAAACACTGACATGCTAAAATACACATGTAATGCTCAGAGACCAGATTTTCTGATTTCATATTTGTCTTCTTCTCTTCAGTATATCATAAACTTGAAAATTAAGAACTAAGCAGATCTACATTCTCTAGCAAAAGCCAATAAGTGATAGCCCATGGCTACTGGATATTACAGTAGAAAGCGTTGCGGTCTTCAGAACATAAGGGACTAGAAGAGCATTATGCCGTTCAGTAAAATGAAAATCATATCTATATATAGACTGACTGGTACTGGAAAGACTCAACAGTTTCTGGAAACTGATAATAGCAGCTAACCACAACCTACTGGTGCAGCCACATTTTATTTTAAAGTCTTCTTGTTATGTCTTTCTTTGTTCTTCATTTCTGTTATTTAATATACCCATCTGTGATATCCTGTACATTTATCTGCCAGGTAGAAAATTATTTCACTGTGGTTACTAATCATTTGGCATAGCATGAAGGATAGCTGATCTCTAATGAGACTCTCTTAAAAGATTCTATTCATAGGCAATTCTGCTTAATATAAATTGTATGGGATAGCAGGGTTGCATCCTTATCTCTTTTTATTTCTAGGAGCACTTACACAAAGAATGATAATATTAATAATATTATTTTATGTTTGTACCATATTTTCTATCTGAGCTGCTTCAAAGCATTTATGAAAAATATTTAGCATGCAGTAGGTCTGTGAGGAGAATTTTAGACTTCTTATCTCTGCACAGTTGGACCCATCTTTCTCATCTGTCCTTCAAGCTGTTGGAGGTCATTATCACCAGTTAAAAATAGCTCATCATACATCTCAGTTCATGTAAACAGATAAAATTATGCCAAACTCATATAATTTAGGTCAATTTATGCCAACAGTTTGGTTGATATAATAATTTTTCACACTGTAGTTTTTATAATCCAAAGAGACTACTGCTACTTACGGATGTCTTCAAATGGGAGCTGATTCCCTTCTTCCATCATCCTTCTGTCCCCTCTTTCAAGTATTTGCTTCATGTTAGAAACTTTCCTGACCTGTAAGATAGAGGAGTGAACAAGGTCCCCACTCTGGATAGCTTTACCTTTAGGAGCCGTGGGGTGGAGTCTACGCTTTGTTTCTTTGATGTAGAAACAGAATAGTTTAGGTAGATAGAGTCCTTGATTCCAAGGTCCTGTCCAAAGCAGGTCTAGCTCCAAAGTTCCCTTGTGTTGCCTGTGGCCTTGGCCAGTTGAACTTTGAGTATCTCCCAGGACACATGTTCCACAGCTTCTCCGGGAAGCCTGCTCCTGGGATTAACCACTCTCACTGTGAGGACATTTTTCCTCATATTTAATTTGAACTGACTACACATGTGTTAACGTAGTCCCGATGGGGACACAGTTTGGTTGCTTCAAGGATGCACTGCTGCCTCCTGCTCACCATGTATCTGCCAGGCCTCCATGTCCTCTCCTGCCCAGCTGCTCCCCAGCTGGCCAGCCACAGCCCACGTGGGGACTGCATGGTTTCTTTCCCCACAGATGCAGAGATCTGCATTTGCTCTTGTTGAGCTGCTTGAGGTTTCCATCAGCCCATCTCTCCAGCTTGCTGGGGGCCCCCAGAATGGTGGCCATGTACTCCAGCATCCTCACTGCTCCCCCAGCGTGGTGGAGCCTACAAACTTGCTGAGGGTGCATGCCATCTCCTTTCCACATTGCTAAGGAAGACGACGAGTGCTGTCAGCTCCAGTGGTGATCTCTGAGGATTCTGCTTGTAAGCAGCTGCTGGTTGCACCGAGGACAACTGATGATGCTTAGCCAGTTCTCCACCCATTTTCTAGTTCACCCACTCATTTCACTTCACTTCAAGAAAAGCTTTGCAAGAAACACTCAGTCCTTGTAGGTTTAGAGCTGGATTCTAATTATTCTTTATTCTTTTACAAGCCCTACCTTTGGTAAACCTGACAAATTTAAGAAAGCAGTTAAAGAAGGTAGGGGAAATCAAAATTAACAGCAAAAACTGCTTTAATTTTGTCCTCCCTTCTGCATTTTTAAAGGAATGAGTATTCTAACTATAGGAAACAATGGGCAAAACACAGCTCACTGTCACTGCCTGTGGGAAATGCTCTCCTTTGCCATCAGAGCAGAGGAGCTACCTCAAATCTAGCTGTGGCAGAGATGCTCTTTGGGAATAGAACAGAAGAGCAGACAAGCTGCCTGCAGATATTGCCACCCAGAGCTTGGGGTTTAACTCTTGCCCATTTGTTTCTCACTCCTCTGTAGTTACAACACATATCTGCTGAGCTATCCATGGGTACAGGTGGTTAGATGAAGTCATCATCTTCTGAAGTGCTGTAGATATTTCACTTAGTTAGGCTTTGAAATGGGAAAATGGCAAATCAAACCCATTTTGTCTCTCAGATATGATGTCCCTTGCTCTTCACAGAGAGCACTTCCAATCCCAATTACAGTTTTTTTGGAGTAAGTATAAATGGCTCTGCTCCTTTCACTGGAACAAAGTGTTTTTCCTCTGTTTTTATTCTCCTCTGGAGAAAAAGCCTGTTGCAGTTATATTAGATATCAAAATTAGCATCAAAACATAATTTGAGACAGTATGTAATTATTTTTTCATTTGCAGATCAGTCTCTGACAGACATGCCTAAAGGCAAAATAGATTCATATCCTTAACAACCTTCTAGCTGAAATCTATAAACAGCTTATATACAATGTGAAAATTGCTATTTCAACAAATCAGGAAAGCTTAAAATAAATCTCTGCAAACTAAAGTAAGTAAATTAAACTCTGAATGGTGAACACAGTAATAGAGAAAACTGGACAGTCATTTAAAAAATCTCTTTTTAATTGCATTCATTTTGTTAAAGGAAATATTTCAAAATTAACAAAATGTGGGTTGGTTCTTCTAAATGTGACACTGAAGTCAAAACAAATATGCTGACTGACTTCTAGAAATCACCAAAGCTCAGCCATGCTATGAGGGCAGGAAATGGGAACTTCGATACCACTCTATGGTACATATCCCTAGTACACTTTCAAACCAGAAGGGAGCTTAGAGACAAGTTGTTATAAGTAGCCAAAACTCCATTGCCTAAATGTCTTCTGCGGCAGCGTGTCCTTTGGGCATTATTCCTGCAAGTTTTGGTTTTGCAGTAAAAATGTACCTGTAGGAGGGATATTCAAAGATTTCAAAGTTGAGATTTTTTTCTCAGAATTAGGAAACTCAATGTTCTGAAGAATTAGATTAAAACTAGCATGTGATTCATTAAGTCCACAAAAATAGAGAGAGTATGTTTCACACAGGCAGCCATCTGTCCTCAGGGACACATCAATGGCCTTACCTGTCCATAACAAAGCATTAAATAATCTATTCTCAGAATTTAGTGCAAGGACCTGGCCATGCAGTCTTTTTATCTTTCCCTTTAGTTTATTGGTCCAGTTTCACTGGTCTGAGGAACAGAAATCAGTGCTGAAAAAGGAAGAAAAACAAGTTGAGTTCAAAGAGAGATGGATCCTCTCTTTCTTCATCAGCAGAACACGAACCACAGAGCACTGCACTGCATTACCCAGGGAGGAGAGGATGCAGCCATGGGGTGCAAGCCCCCCTTTCACTGCTCAGTGCAAAGGCCGGTGCATTGCCCTCACCAGCCTGTGCCTCACTGCTGGGCTGCACCACGAGACTGGCTTGGTGTACACACAGAAGACTATGAAGACTCCGCTCCCTATCGACTGATAAGATCCCTATTCTTTGGCTGAAGTGAAGATTCCTGTGACCTTCTTGTGGCTAAATGATGCAACCATAAACGTCAGATTTGTAGTCTCTTCACCAAGTAGTCCTATAACCATGTAAAAAAATGTCGCATGACTTTATAACCATCACATGTACTAACCAAGGGGAAAATAAAACACAGAGTAGGAAACTGATCTCGTTGCATTCAGAAATGCTTTTTGTCCAATGAAGAGTAGTATTTGTTCAACTAGTGCAATACTAGCAATAGTTATTAGGTTATTATCAGAATCTTTAAATTTCTACATCTACGTTTCATCTATGGATGAGACAACAGGTATCAATACTTTTCTCATTATGTGATTAATTTTCAGATTTTGCAATGGAAGTTGGATGTTATAGAAAAACATTATATAAACTCAGCAGCATCTAACTGGAGCATTTTCTATTATATAAGCAGTACCTGTGTTTTACCTACAGCTGTATAACAGTGAATCAAAATACAATTATCATACAAAAGATCAAAGTTAAACCTAGGAATGCACCTCTATGAAGTAAAGCACAAGCAGATGCTCTCTCATGGGCTATGAAAACATATGCTTAAACATTTTAGCAGACTTTTGTGTTCTCCATTAAGTAGAAATACACTCCACAGTTGTGCCAGCAAAGCTTAAAGCATTTAAAGCAATAGCATTTCTTCAAGATGTAGCATGCAGGACTCCCAGTTAATACTCCCTAGGTATTTTAAAAAGTGAATTATCTATGCTTAAATTCTGAAACGTGTTTAATTTAGGTTGCCAGTACCAAGTCCTACTGAAGCTTTTTAATCCATTTCAGCTTTAGCAAACACTCTCCCCAGTATTTCAGATGAAGGCCTTCCTGTTTGTCTTAATTTAATGTGAATAAATTTGTTTCTACAATTAGCACACAGGCCCCTAAAGCCAGAAATACCCTAAATTGTGTCTACTGTGCATTTTGGGATGTAACTTAATTGCTAAATCTGAGTACTAGAACTATGAACAAGAAGCTCATTTTAAGTATTAGGCAACTTACAAGGCAGAGTAGAAACTTCCCAATGGAAATATGATGATCTTTATACATTTCACCAGTGAAATCTACTTAAAGCAACGTGAGGCATTATGCAACATTCAAAGATGCAGGAGATAAACCAGCTTCCTTTTTAGAAAAAAAACCTTTTATATAAGTCTGTTGAAGGATATACGTCAATTAAGAGTACTAGGCCTGTTATTTTAAACTCTTCCAGACAAGCACAGAATCTTTTATCACTATTGTTGTGACTATTTGCAAGACCAAGTGAGAAATATTTTGTGGGATTCAAGCTTTCCTCAGCCTTGGGATGTGCAAATCAACAGATTCCTCTTGGCATAGTCATTTAATGTGAAACACATGAGCAGCACCAGGTGTAGGAAAAGCATGTTTAGCTGGTGTTAGCTGGAGGAAATCTGGCTTCTGTGCTGAGAGACAGAGATCTTCTACCCACCCTTGGAGAGAGGTCTGGAAACCTAAACGTATAGCAGCAAGATAGACTGCAGGCTTGAAGATGCTCATCACAACATAGTTTGCCGTGTGTAGGAACTACAGGTATCGTAAAGCTCTGTGTCAGATTAATGGCAAAATTAAGTATGACAGTATCATCTTGATGTTTCCCAAGAAAATATGACTATCCCTAAAAATTCCTCAAAGTAACATATGAGTAGATAAAGTTGTCAGAGATAAGCACACTGTAATGGATTTGTTTGCACTAACCATGGTGAAAATTTCCTCATCAGAGTTAGGCAGAAATTTGCAGTGCTGTTAGACAAGAGGCTAAATATTTCAGCTTATATTTCTTTTCAATATCACAAGGCAGTGACAAGAACAAATGAAAGACATCTGTTAAAGCATCTTGGTCTCTAGGTTTTTTGGGAAATGCAACATCCATCGTGATAAAATAACTCCTTCTCTGAGAGTGCACAGGGCCATGCCTGCTGCTAGTTTCTGGGAGAAGAGTAAAGCAGTTTTCTGAAAGCCTTATCACAGCATTCCCGTGCTTTTACAGTTTTGTCACTATGCCAGCATTTTAAGATCAAGTGAAAGTTTTTTTTCCATAATAGCATAATCTAAATCAACAGTTTCATTTCTTAAGTTTTAATGAAATTTCCGTACGTGGTTCCACCTCCAGGCATGGCACCATCTGCAACACTGCTTGTTAAGCAAACATTGCCACATTAGTCACTAGACAAGTATGAAACGAATATGATCGAAATGTAAAAAAAAAAAAAACTAGTGGAGCTCCAGAGCTGATTGTCTTGGGAGATTATATAGCCTCTGCTAAGATGGTTTTGAGAAGCAGTAAGACAAATATCTATTAGGAGGGTCATAAATCTTTTTTTACTCATGAAGTTGGGATCAGAAGATTTTTGCAATGCTTGCCAGTTCTGTGATTTCCTGCTCTGATTCTTATAAATGATGATGTTTTTTTCTGTCTCATTCCATGAACACACATTTCTTTAGCCAACTCTTACAAAGGATGTTATCTTTCTCTGATTCTTTCTTTTAACCATCTAACATTTCTTCTGACTCCTGATGTACTAAGCAATGTACTGTCATTTGGTTTTATGTCTTTGCCCATAATGTTATTCAAAAGTCATGCCTAGAGTTTCTAATTTGCCACTCATGGGAATGCAATACTGAAATAATCACACTGCCAGAATACAGTGCAATGTCACATAATGTATAATGATTCTTCTAATGGTTCAGGTTTGAAATGGAATAATTTTCCTAGACTAATCACCTCATCAGAGCATCATAATGGAAACCTCAAGTGGTTTCTGTAGCCTTGAATTCAAAGCATTATACCAATCTGTCTCACGACCTTCTAATGCCTCTGTAGCAGAAGCCTCAACAACCTCCCATTGAAATAATGTTGCCAATGGTGATTCTCCCCCTCTGCTCTGCTCTTGTGAGACCCCCACTGGAGTACTGCATCCAGCTCTGGAGTCCTCATCATAAGAGGGACATGGACCTGTTTGAGCAGGTCCAGAGGAGAGCCATGGAGATGTTCAGAGGGCTGGAGCACCTCCCATATGAGGACAGGCTGAAAGAGTTGGGATTGTTCAGCCTGGAGAAGAGAAGGCTCCGGGGAGACCTAATAGCAGCCTTCCAGTACCTGAAGGGGCTACAGGAGAGATGGGGAGGCACTCTGCATCAGGGAGTGTAGTGAGAGGAGGAGGAGGGGTAAAGGTTTTAAGCTGAATTTAGATCACATATTAGGGAGAAATTTTTTACTGTGAGGGTGAAACACTGGAACAGGTTGCCCAGGGAAGTTGTTGATGCCCCATCCCTGGAGGGGTTCAAGGCCAGGCTGGATGAGGCTTTGAGCAACCTGGGCTAGTGGGAGGTGTCCCTGCCCATGGCAGGGGGGTTGGAACTCGATGATCTTTAAGGTCCTTTCCAGCCCAAACCATTCTATGATTCTAACATGTATCTCACATTATAACACTAATACAGCAAGGTCTTTACAAAATTTCATTAATCCTCTCCTGAGACTATTGCTGTCATGTGAACACCACTCTTGTGTGTGCAAGGAGTGCATGAAAGTGTTAAATATAACTGTTCTCCAAGGCTGCACATCAAAATGGATGTCTCTGCAAAGTTTCTTTTTTAAACTGAACTCTTATGTACACTCAGCAAATACTAAACTCACCTTGACCTTCATCTCTTATGTTGTAATTGAGGAAATGCTCAGCTGGTTAATACGGTTCCTCTCTGTTTACCGATGTTTTTGCCTCTTTTATTACTTTACTTAGATTTTATGTCAGTTAGAATTAGATATGTCTTTGCTTTGAGTGGTCGAGGACTGAATGGGTTTTCATTCTAGGCCTTAACTGGAGGCTTTCTGGTTTGCATCGTCATGAGTAAAAGAAGCCATAAGATTTTCCTCATGATAGGAAATGTGATATTTAAGTAGAACACAAATATTGTGGATGGATACATTGAGCTGGCAAGTGCTACGTTATCACAGAAATCATATTCTGAAGAAACACAAGGCTTGTTGAGGGCAATGAATACTTTGCAATGCAGAATGACAGAAAATTGTTGTCTCCTTTGTGGGAAAAGGTTTGAAAAATGTCTCAGGAAATGCAACTCTCTTATAAAGTGCAAGTCTGCTCAAATTAAAACAAGACAGTGACCACACTAACAAACTTTTTGCAAAACCCAGCTCTCCAAACCCTTCAGAAGAACTGTATGGGTAAGTTTGTAAAGGTAAAATAAGTATTAAAATGTTTCATGTAATTCTGAAATCTGAGAAACTTTATAACAAAGTGTGACAAAATAAAATAATAATTTCATCATTGCTCTATATTTATGAAAAGATATTACCCTTAGCCTTGTTACGTAAGGCATAGTTGGAGAAAGCCAGGTTTTTAAAATGGTGAAGTGTTTCCTTTTTGTCAGTTCTAACTTGCAGTGAAGCATTTGGCATGTATTCACAATATTAAAATGCAGGAGAAGATGCACTGCTCTCCAGCCTGCCCTTGTGACTTAATGAGTCTGTCAAAGAAGTACACTGAAATATAGTATTAATATCAGGGGCAAAGCAGAAGTAATAACTATTTCTGATAATTCCTGTATAATTCAACAAACAAAGCACAACAATAAGGTAGCATTTCCAGGGTAGTAAAATAATCTAGACATCATTTTTATTGATGGATCAAATAGATTACCATAGAAACACTGACATTAAAAAAAGAAAAGAAAAAGAAGAAATAAAGCCACACTTCATATGTGATTTTTATTTAATTTTCTTCCAAAACCACAGAAGGTGAATATATCAGGAAAAGCATTAAATAAATATCCTTTTATTCAAATACTGGTGCTTAAAAGACAGTTTTTCTTGCAAGAATGTGAATATTAACACACAAATAATAGAGTTTTTAAAATGGCAAAGACAAAGAGAGGCTCTAAGCAAATGCCTATTAAATTTAATGGTTTGCTAAATGGCCTTAACTCTCTTTTCTTTATATGTACCTGTTGCCTAGTAAGATCTCAAGCCCTGACTCAGGCTACCAGCAGAGTTTCTTTGGCAAGAGAAGATCTGTTTAATATTCTTATTTAAGGATTTTTGGGCACAGATCTAGTTGCAAGTTCAGGGTAGAGGTTTTTTGTTCACATGTAGAGCAATATCTTTTTGGTAGTCTCAGAAGATCACACATAGTATATCTACTATAAAAATAAGGAATCGTGAAAATTTATGTTTAAAAAAGTGATTTATTATCTTAACTAAATATCATAATTTAAATATGTAATTTGACCAATTCATTTCCATTTAATCTACTAGTGGTTTTTCATCCATACCTTTAAAGAATGAAATCTTTTCCTTCCCCTTAATCCCAAATTATATTCTCCTTTCTCATGATTTACAATCTTCCTTCCTTTCCTCTACTCACTGCCCACATGACAATCAAACATTTATTCCTGAACTTACAAATCCCCACAGGTCCTTGGTGTTTAGCATTGCAGTCCAGGTCTGGCTCAGGCAGAATATTTGCACTTTTTTTTTTTCTTTCTACAGTTGTGGTGTCTGAGATACACAAATTTATTTTTAATTTCTCTGTGGAGACAAACATCTTCCTTTGATCATATCTCTGAGAGAGTTCACGAGATTCTGGGTAGCATTTCCTACTCACAGAAATGTCTCCTAATCCACGCTCTCTCAAATGGTGCAGAAACAAGATTTCTCATAAAATAGATAGATACCTCACTTCAAATGCCCAAGATCAAGCCTAGACCCCTGGCACATTTAGCTGCAATTCTGCTTTTCTGCTCTTAGCACCTCATTGCTATATGATCTCAATACTTATTGCTTTGTCCCCTGTTTCAAGTTAACTGGAGTGAGGGAATACAAACACGAACAGCTCCCTCAACAGCGACTGCATGTTTTCTTGTATTTGTCAACACAAAGCATAACAAACTCTTGCTTCCTAGAAACTGCTGCAATACAAATAATCTAACATCTTCAGGAACTTGTATGTTTGCTTATTATCGGGGGAATGAAGAAGAGCCACAAAGAAATGACAAAAAAGGAATTTTGTTGAATAATTCATTGACATTTCAGTAAAGCAATTTACCGGGTTGGCAGTCAGTCCAGTTGCTTATTAGAGGAAAACTCTTTGACCTACTCTATTTCTAGACATTCATGCAGTTCTAGTAATTAGTACAGCCACCTCTCTGTGAATTGATAAGGTTGTGCAAAGACTAGATTCCTTAGAAAACGATGGTATTCTTGATAATGCCATACTCAAATAATTTGTCTCCTCCTGGCTAACCCCTGCCTCAGTGACCATCCTCTCCTGAAGTGTGTCTGAAGGTCTGCTGGTATGGTTCTGTTTGATGAAATTAAGATAGCATGGATGGCTTTTGATCCAAAGATTTTTGGGGCATTGGTGGTATCCATGTATAAAACATACATATTGTAGTCTAAGAGTATCCCTCATGAAATACTTGTTTTAATAAAAGTAAATCTTTTAACATTTCAGCTCTGTGTGCTCCACTTTCTAATTGTGTATATTTATAATCTGTTAGGGTATCACTGTCTATCTAGCATCATTTGGCTAACACAATTTAAACAATGCTCTGGTTTGAAAATCTGCAGAAACGTTCAAACAGGCAGGAAAATTCCTTCTTTGGAAACTAGTGACATGAGGCTTTTGGATCCAGAAAACCATGAGAAGTTCCTGTTCTCTCNGGAAAATTCCTTCTTTGGAAACTACTGACATGAGGCTAGTCATGGAAGTTCCTGTTCTCTCAAATAAAAGCATACAAAACAAACATAAAAATAGAGGACTAACTGAACAAAAAATCCTCACAAATACTCTTATTTTTTTTAAAGTCCTTCTCTTGTGACATTTCCCATTGAACAAAAAAGGCTAGAATAAAGTTTTGCATCTCCCAATCTCAAACATGAAAATTCCACGTGGTATTATTGTGTAATTATAGTTCAAGACATTATGACTCTCTAGTCACAGCACTGTTTGTTCAAAAAGAGATAAAACTCATCAAGGAAAATGCAACACTTGGAAAACATGTAACAGGTCTTGCTGTTATCATAGGGGGAAAAAGAGTAAAACTGCAGCTAATATAGACTTCTGGGAAATAAAGCACAGTATAGTGGTAAATCTAATAGAGTTCCTAAATTTATCTGAGCAAGCAGATAAGGTGATTTCATGATGCAGCATATAAACTAAGGCACGTCTGGTAGCTGTTAATGATGGTGAAGTGTATACAGGAGAGACATACACGTTCCAACTTTCCTTTTAATTCCTGAGTCAATGCATCCAACCATGACTTTGTCCGTTTGTTTATATTTGGACCACTCTACTTCAAAAGTTATGGGAAAAAAAAAAAAAGCAGTCCTGATCTCCATAAAGAAACATATTTTTCATTTTTCATGCTCTGCCCATTAAAACAGTTCAACCTGCTGAATATAAAATTTAATTGTTTTACAGTACAGATGGGCCAAACAATGTTTGTCTTCCTTCTTTTGACAGCTCAATCTCTTACCAAGTAGAAGTCCTGAAACAAAAAGTTATATGACATATATTTTAATATTTAAAATTTAATTTATAGCTCTTCAAGGGATACCTACGTAAGCCTTGTAGGGGCATACTCTTGAAATAAAACTTATTACATTTCTAAGTAAAGTTGTGACTAAGAATCAAATGAGAGCGTTGGAAGTCACTGCTTAGACTTTTACAGTTTTTCATCTCCATAAATTATTTGTCCAGGGAGACCAACCATAAATTAATTGTGATAATAAGGGATGTTCAACAAATGAGCAGTTTAATTCAAAGGTCAGACAGCCTAATTTTTTCCTAACCAAGACTGCTTTAGCAAATGAAGTAAGCTGGCACTTCTAAAATACTGTTGAAAGGAACCATAACAACTTGCTCTGTAGAAGTGTGTGTAGTGTGAATAATTGCTGCATAACTAAGCTTGAACATGTCCTTTCAGCGATGACAGATTCTTAAAAAAACACATTGTTTCATTAAGAAATTGAATAAGGATGGCAGAGAAGCTAGACCAAGTGTCTGACCCTTTGGGAGGCAAGTGCCACTTCTGACATTCAAAGTGAGGGCTCTGAGACAGGGTCCCAAAAAGTTTTATCTTGTGCCTGTAGAGGCGCTGCCTTTAGCAGACTTCAGGTGAGACCTGAGCTGTCCCTGAGCTGCAGCAGCCCCCCAGGCAGGCCACCAAGCCTCTGCATCATCGAGGGGACCACTGGGCTCCTGACCTAGGACCAGTTGTGCAAATGGCCCGGCTTGGCCTTGTTACTCAGGGATTGCAACAAACATAAAGAGAGAAAACAGATTATAACATACAGGTGAGAAAGGGCCTGATCCTCTGAGAGATGAGACTTGCAGGATCAGACCCTTAGCAGTGGACTTGGTTGACCTATGTAGAAGTTGTTCTAAAGATTAACAGGGAAAAGATACAAACAAGCTTTTGGAATGAAAAGGCATAATTAGGGAGACAGGCTAAAAATCAAACATCCATAACCAAACAAAGAGACAGATGTTAATGAAGTAAGCAAAATCTTACACAACACAAATGTCAACCAAAGTTACCATTGCTATCTCACTGTGTGTAGGATAATGCAAACATCCTACGTGTAAAGACCATAAGGAGGCAGTTTCACAAAAGCTCTTGTTTGAAGAATAAACTATTAGAACAAGTTATTGAGACAAAAAATAGTGATTTTTATTTGTAAAGGAAGCAGTTATGGATTAAGCCTGGATTTTTAAAACAGCCGGTCAGTGGACACTCTTAATTTACAGCAGATCTCATGTTACCTTCCTTCTGTTAGTACTCTGACACAGTGCAATTCTGCTGTGCCTGTTGGTGCCTCCAGTTGCAGAAAAAACAGCAGCAGCACCAAGGCAGTTCCTGGAGAATAAGGACTGGGGTATTCAGAATGAGTAATGATTGACTTCACAATTTGAGAGGAAGGGACTCATTAAACAAAGGCAATTGCTGAGTACTTCTGATAACTGTGCCCTTTAACATACTGAAGTTTTGACATTCAAAACGCAGCCCTGAAAATCTCTGTATCTGCTCCTCAGAATGTTGTGGTGTTGCATACATTTCTGTGGATGCCATTAGGACACAATTTTCCCCAGGGATGAAGGAAATGCTCCCCATTTCCTCCCTTTACAGAATAAAGGTGTTTACACAGAGGAAACGGATATACCCTGTTTTTAAGAATAAGTAGTTATGCCCATTTTGCACTTTTGTTTTAGGGAGAACCTATGCTGCTTCGATGGAGCAAAGATCCCTTGCCCTCTGTTGTAAGGGTGGGAAGGTGCAGCTTTATCTCTAGGACTCAGCTGAGGCTGTCAGCAGTCAACTCTGTCGCTTCCTCCAGCCCGCTGTTAGGCTTGTCATCCTCTGCCCCTGCTGCAGCGATGGATCGGGGAGCAGGAGGCCCTCTCAGGTATGTCTGTCAGAGGCATAGGTTGTTTGCAAATAAAGACAGCCTACACTCCCTACAATTCTCTGTGGTTTGTGGGTTTTATTGACTAGATGGCAGCTCTCTGCTTGTTTCTTTATTACAGTTTGTGAGTCACTCTTCAGAGGAATTAAGAAATGACTGTCTTTTCACTTACAAGAGACAGAAGCTTATGTGACATTTGCATCATCCAAATTTGGCGTCAGGCCTTTGAAATAGTCTCTGGAGTTCATTTCGGTTCATTTCACCCCAATCCAAGAATGTAATTCATCTGACCTATTTTATACTTAGAGTGACATCAATCACTCCCCAGAAATGCCTGCTGTTCTCCACTGAGTATTTACAAAACAAGCCCAGATCTAAAGAGCTGTACTATAGACAGATAAATTTGTTAAATCCCACACAGTATCAGACAGACAGGCATGGTCCTGGATGGCATTTACTATTGATGGCCCATCTGTTTGAGGAAAAATATTTGAAAAATAAGGTATTTCTAGATGGTCTTTGTAATTAACAAAGTAATGACAGGGATCAGCTTTAGGAAAAAGACTTTAGAACTGTGCCTAAAAAATGCCTAAGACTAAGACAGCAAACCCAAGGACTGGAAGTTGTTACACTAGTTCGGGCAACTACAGTCCTTGCTATTAGGCGCATAGGACGGGTGTATTGGGATTCATAACAGCCAGCAGGCTCCAAGCTAGGAGCTATAATGACCCGGAGGAAATGCCACAGTGACCTGAGCCTGAAGTGTCCTGCATGAGGTTATTGGCCTACATCATTGCTGCAACCTAGGGTGTGCCTTAAGGAGGCAAATTTACACAGTCTTTGAAAGAAGAAGGCACAAGAGGATTACTCACGTTAGAGAGCACTTCAGTGGACTCTGCCAATACAAAAGGCACCACTTTCCCATATAATCACTGCCATTATTTGAAAAAGTCGTAGAGACAGAGGTTACCCCACCAGCCTTCGAAGGACAGCCTAAAAGCTGTGGCTAAATGCTAGAGGCAAAAGGAAGACATAACTCGTGGGGTGTAAGAGGTGAGGTCTGTAAGGCAGGCAGCCATTGTGCTTCCTTAACAGTACAAAGGACTGTACAACCTGATGGTGCTTGTTGTGCAGGACCAAAGTGTTCCTTCGGACTCAGGAGGCAGTTTGTCTGATATTTAATTTACCTATGAGATTTTTTTATGAAGACCAGAGCTAATGTCAACATGAAACATGAAGGCAATTTTTTGTGCATGTATATAAAGACCATGCATTATGCAAAGACAGACCGGGCTACCTCAGATCTCAGCTGGGCTCTCTGCAAGGCTTGTA
The DNA here is from genome assembly GCA_013400615.1 of Syrrhaptes paradoxus. Classification (NCBI taxonomy): domain Eukaryota; kingdom Metazoa; phylum Chordata; class Aves; order Pterocliformes; family Pteroclidae; genus Syrrhaptes; species Syrrhaptes paradoxus. Next base: position 79,061 of record VZTO01016515.1, on the reverse strand, counting down.
TGTAAATGACGGACTGGGGATATGGAGATGCATGAAGGAAGGATGATGCGTGGGCATCCGCTAACGTAATTTACTGCTCTTACACAGCAAGTAGAGTTTACACAGGGGGCCTGCAACACGTGTAGACTGACTAAGCTCTGCCTCGTTATGTCATTGTGGTGAGTTGACCCTGGCTGGATGCCAGGTGCCCACCAAAGCCACTTTATCATTCCCCTCCTCAGCTGGAGAGGGGACATAAATATGATGAAAGGCTCATGGGTCAGTATAAAGACAGGGAGATCACCCAANGTCCCTCCCACGAGAGACAGTCCTTCACAAACTTGTCCAGCATGAGTCCTTCCCACAGGACACAGTTCTTCACAAACTGCTCCAGAGTGGGTCCCCGACAGGGTCACAAGTCCTGCCAGCAAACCTGCTCCAGCCTGGGCTCCTTTCTCCACGGAGCCACAGGTCCTGCCAGGATCCTGCTCCAGTGTGGGCTTCCCACAGGGTCACAGTCTCATCCGGCATCCCCCTGCTCTGGTGTGGGTTCCTCCCCGGGCTGCAGGTGTGTCTCTGCTCCCCCGTTACCCCCATGGCTGCAGGGGCACAGCTGCCTCACCATGGGCTGCACCACGGGCCGCAGGGGAACCTCTGCTCCAGTGCCTGGAGCACCTCCTGCCCTCCTTCTGCACTGACCCTGGGGTCTGTAGAGTTGTTGCTCTCACATATGCTCACTCCTCTCTCCAACTGCAGTTGCTGTTGTGCAGATTTTTTCCCCCCTTCTGAAATATGTTATCACAGAGGCGCTACCACCATCACTGATGGGCTCGGCCTTGGACAGCGATGAGTCTGTCTTGGATCCGGCTGGCATTGGTTCTGTTGGACATGAGGGAAGCGTCTAGAAGCTGTCACATCAGATATGTTGTCCCCAACCAAGCTCTGTTCCAGTCCTCAGAAGCAGTAGTTAACATAAATATCCATGAATCTGAAGTGAGAACAGAAAACTAAACTTGTTGCTGCTAGGCCTTATTGTAACAAACAACAATATCTTGTCTGAAAAAAAATCACATTTCCTAAACTTTCATCTATGTGATAGGAAGAGCTAGAAATAACTCATGTTTCACACAATGTGACAAAAAATAATTTTAAAATAAAAAACCAAGGAGCCAGAGGCATGTTACAGTGAAGTCTAGCAACTGTGAAGAAAACAGACTTTTTTAAACAAACCTGTCTCCAAAGTGTCTGCTGCCAAAAATACAAAAAAAGCAAGCTGTAGAAATGACTAAAAAGACAAATGAAAATAAGTGAAGAAAAATTGGTGGTTATGATGGGTAACGACAGGACTCCTTGGAAAGAAAGAGGAAAAGATTATCTGACTGGGTAGGAGAATTAAGGTACATATGTCAACCATTAGCAAACCGACAGTTCTCCCAGCTGGGTCAGTCTTTGATTTCGGCAAGTTTCAGTTCACAGAAGCCAACTCAATAACTTAAAGGTAATGGTAATTTTCCAAACACCATTTTCATGCTGGAAAGCTAGTGCTGTGAAACAATGAATTAGAAACATAAAATCATACTGATAAATGTGTCAGATAACTGTAGAGAAAGGCAATTCCTTCAGATTCCCAGGGGTCAGCAGATCCCTGCCATGTTGTAAAACCCACTTCTGCAGAGACCTTGAGCCCAAACACTGGCATCGACTTTCAAATTTACATCAAAAAGTGTAATTACTACAATCCTCTGGGATTCAGAAACCTTACTTTGAAAAGAGCTGATGGTTGCTACTTTATTGTCCTAACAAAAAACCTTTTGGTGACACGGCGTGTTGTCAGCCTAAGGAACAAGGCTGTGAGGTTAAAGATGTTATTTTTCTAGGGTGCTATTCACTAGCTTGTACTAAGTGGTAGCCAGTGGGAGGTATTGTCTGTATGTTGTCTCTCATGGAATGAGACATCAGGGTGCCACAGAAGATTGCAGGCAGGGTAGGACCATCAACTTACTGCCATTACTACAGGGCAAACTGCTGAATGTGTGTGGAAAGCCTCAAATCTTTGGTCCTCAGGCAAAAATATATGTGTTTCATTGGTGGCCTTGGTGCTCATTCTCCCAACCTTGTGCAAATGTCAGGCCAAGCACCTGCTTGAAGTATTAATTTTGGTGACTGTTAGAGATTATGATAAAACTGTTAATAATGATATGGTGAGGAGGCGGGTTGTGGGAACTGGGCGAAGCAGAGTGGTGGTGGAAGCATTCAGGTGCCATTGAAAGAGCTCTTTGCCTACCCAAAGAAATCTCCCTGAGAATAGTTGTGTTATTTGAGTACCAGCTCTCCAAAGGCATCTAGTAGAGAGAACAAAACTTGTTCTTGCTCCCCTGCAGATGATTTAAGTATTTCATGAATCTGCAGTTGCATTCTGAAATATAAATTAACCTGCAACTAAATGTGCAGAAAGCTTTTACTGAGCTACAGGGTCCTTAGAACTGAAATAAAGAAATGTTGTCATATGTGCAGTATAAGATAACAGAAAAACAACATAAGGTTTATTGTCTTTAAAAAAATATATTGATCTGGCACAGTTCTTACCGACAAGCAGCAGGGGTTGCTTACATCCAGTGTTTCACTAAGCATAAAAATGCCTTATTTTGAGAAAATTGCTGTGCATAAAATCATCCAGTTTGCAGTACACTTTTAAACTCAGACTGAGCTAAGAAATTTCCTCCTTGAAATTACTGTAATTAATACCATGTTCTTCCACGGGTCAATAATGTTCTGCTCATCACCTATGTGGCTGCCGTTCCCCTATGTCTGTAACAGACATCAGGCAGGCTGTGACAATCTCTTGACTTTAAGATGCCAGATTTCCAACTTGCCTCTGGAGTCAGCTGCCATCCATCTCTGGGAGGACACGTTTCTAGAAGAGGATCATGGGTTGCAAATTGGAACAGCAGTGATGGATACCTCAATGAGGATGTTGATATACACACAAACATATCTGTCTTGTTATATGACTCTTCCATCTCTGCTGCAAAGGTGAGAACTCTTTTGACCTGCTGAAAATGGAAAACCAAGAGTTTTGCTTAGACTCCATTTTGCTTATTTTTTTCTTTATATTTTTAGTCCATAAAATGCAACTTCTGATCTTCTGTTCTGTACAGAAGAAAGATAAGAGCTCTCTGTCTGAGAGACAGAGAGCCAACTGAGAGAGCAAGACAATCCTGAGAGAGATGGAGATGACCCAGAGAAAGAGAGAGCGAGCTTCCAGACAGATCCTCATCTATACAGTAGGCACAATGTGCATGATATGCAATAGACCATTGGCCAATTTGGGTCTCAATCCTAAACCTAAGATCAAATTCTGGGCTAGTAACGGGGGCTGTGCTCCCTCCCAGTTTCTTCCACACCTGCAGACACTGGCCCAGCAGAGAAGCTGAAAAATCTTTGAGTGTCCTGGCAGCAACTATAAACATCAGTATATTATCAGCCTTCTCATCCTCGGCACAAATACAAAACACAGCCTCTTACTAGCTACTGTGAAGAAAGTTAACTCTGTCCCAGCTGAAACCATGGAGACAGGTTTGAAATGGTCAAATGGGATGCCAGGTATCAAATAGATAAACAGCACATTATGCGCCCAATGGAAACAGATGAGGAGGGCATTATAAAGCCCAACAACGAAAGAGATGCATTTCATACAGCCATCTGCTACTTTCTCACATAAAGCCCTTACTATGCTGATACAGAAGTGCTGAGTAGTCATTAAGTCTGGAATCCTTTTTCCAGCGATAATGTTATTATCCAACAAGTATTGCTAATTGCTTGATGTTCCTATTACACACAGTAATAAGGTTACAACTGTTATTTGCTGCATTGTTAATTGTGGATGTGAAGAAGAAATATATATATTTATATAAGCACTGTTTTTCAAATATCTGATAAGTCCAAATGATATCTCGAAGGTGGCAATTTCTGCAGATAGTCTCTCTGATTTATTAACTCTTTTAGTTTCATAGATCTTCATTATTCATTTCAGGGAATGTGTTAGCCAATAGCAGACTTTTACACATTATTTTAATTGTAGAAAATGTTTTAAAAAAGAAAGAAGACTCCTAGTTGTGAATTTGTTCTTCTCCCCAGAAGCCATGAAACAATCAAGCAATTTAAAAGATGATGGAAAAGTTTTAAGAACAAAATGGGTAGAGCACCCATGTTAGCAACAAGGAAAAATAAGAAAAATTGCTTAACAAGTTGCTTAGACAAAAATCAACCTAAAAATTCACCTGAGTGAATACAAAGAAATGTCTGACGGTATACTGTCATTTTGGCCAAGTAGATACATTATTTTCTTAGTGCACTGCAGTGAATGAATTATCCAGTTGCAGCCCTACAAAGACTGAATTGGAAGCTGAGGCATTAATTAGGGTCATTGTAGAAAAATGACAGTATGCTTCTCCTGTGGTGAGATGACAAAGTCGAAACAAAAGATGGGTCCAGCATGCATATTGAGAAGCAAGAATTTATTGAACCTTTTAAGCTTGAGGCTTTCTGGACACATCTAAATTACCCAAAACTGAAACACTGATTTCACATTTGAGAATTCACTAAGTTATCATCTTTGCTCTGAGTGGCAAACAGACTTCAGGTGGAAAGTGTCACTGAGAGTCTGTGAAAAATGAGGAGTGAAGGTAGCCAGAGCTTTTTGGAAGACTATCAGCCTAAGATCTAAAGCACAAATAAGCACATTGAGTAAACCTCTCTTTTTGCAAAGATAAGAATATGCTGCAAATAACTGGGAGGGTTCTTTCTATGCTTCACCTGGCAAGAGTCTAACTGAGTTGAAACAGTTATCCTCGTACGTGCAAAAGCTGGTTATTCATTTTGGGAAAGAAAGACAAATACTGAGGAGAATGTAACCATTTTCATTGTCAATTCAATATATGACTGCTTAACACTTCAGTAGCTACATTTAAGACTATAATTAAAGAAAGTGATGCTTTGTGCGGAAAAAGAGAGCAGAATTATTTGGGAAAAAAAAACATATTTACCAAAAGTTTATGTGGCAAACCTGAGGCTCTGAACATTCTGTACAGAATATCTGATTCCTTTTGAAGAACAATGAATACTTCTGGACAGTGACATAGAGAAAATTCTGCTCCACTAACCAAAAGCACAGGAATATTCATGAGAAGCCTTCTGACCTCGGGCCAGGTCTCCTCCCAATCTACTAGAATCCTTCTGTGCATACCCCTCCTGCCAGCTCCCCTCTTCTGAACAGCAGACTGCTTCTCCTGGCCTTGCTATAGCAAAAAGTCATGTGGCATTTCCTGAGTCATCTCCAAGCTCTGTATGTCACCAAACAATAAATCCCAGTCAGCAAAAATTTCCGATGCTGGAATACCCTCAGTATATTGGCAAGGACAGACTTCCCTGATAACATCTCGCTGTCACAAAATGAGTGGGTTTAGTACACATAAGCAGACCTAGGCTAACATTCACTGTCTAAGCACAGCATTTCTTGAAATGTGCATGCAGATTTCACACCCCAACACTTTCACAATGTGGTTTTTAGCTTATAGACATATTTATAAGGGGATCTATCTGACCCTTTCCCAGCTGNACTGGGAGGGTTCTTTCTATGCTTCACCTGGCAAGAGTCTAACTGAGTTGAAACAGTTATCCTCATACGTGCAAAAGCTGGTTATTCATTTTGGGAAAGAAAGACAAATACTGAGGAGAATGTAACCATTTTCATTGTCAATTCAGTATATGACTGCTTAACACTTCAGTAGCTACATTTAAGACTATAATTAAAGAAAGTGATGCTTTGTGCGGAAAAAGAGAGCAGAATTATTTGGGAAAAAAAAACATATTTACCAAAAGTTTATGTGGCAAACCTGAGGCTCTGAACATTCTGTACAGAATATCTGATTCCTTTTGAAGAACAATGAATACTTCTGGACAGTGACATAGAGAAAATTCTGCTCCACTAACCAAAAGCACAGGAATATTCATGAGAAGCCTTCTGACCTCGGGCCAGGTCTCCTCCCAATCTACTAGAATCCTTCTGTGCATACCCCTCCTGCCAGCTCCCCTCTTCTGAACAGCAGACTGCTTCTCCTGGCCCTGCTATAGCAAAAAGTCATGTGGCATTTCCTGAGTCATCTCCAAGCTCTGTATGTCACCAAACAATAAATCCCAGTCAGCAAAAATTTCAGATATATTGGCAAGGACAAACTTCCCTGATAACATCTCACTGTCACAAAATGAGTGGGTTTAGTACACATAAGCAGACCTAGGCTAACATTCACTATCTAAGCACAGAATTTCTTGAAATGTGCATGTGGATTTCACACCCCAAGACTTCCACAATGTGGTTTTTAGCTTATAGACATATTTATAAGGGGATCTATCTGACCCTTTCCCAGCTGCCTGCCAATGAAACAATCCCTAGAACAATTCTTTGGGATGCCTTGAGTGATGAAATATCATCCGATGTTGCATTGTGTGAGCAGTTTGTTGTTGAACTCTTGTCTGATGTGGTTGAATCCCTATTAAGGCATATGTAGAACACGTAATTATGGTAAAACATTGTATAACTGTGTGATGTACATGCTTAAAAGAGTTGTTCTGTAAACATAGGAAAGGCTTTGTTCCGCATTTCATAATCTGAAAAATCCCCACTCTTTAGTGTGCCTACCTGAAGACATGTGGGAATTCTGTACATAGTACAGACGTGGAGACAACTTAGCCGGGGCCTGTGCCAAGCCCTGCTGAAGTAAACAGGAGACTTTCGCCTGTTCTTTTCTTTAAAACAGATTTTTTAATCAGACCTTTATTTAATCCACAGCAGTAGCCTCAGTCTAGCTCCCTTGGTATTCACTGGACATTATTACTCATTCAGCTAGGGACATAAACTAGTTCTGTTTTACAAACTATGCTTAAATAGATTAATTTCTTTTTTCCTGTGTCCTACTTTATGTAATTATTTATTCAACAAAATAGCTCATCCTCTTCACAGTCTCATTTACACCTTTCTTTACCTTCTGTAGACCTTGCACTGACTCCTGGGGGAACAGACCTGATTGAAGGTATGGAAAGAAACAAAGTGGGTGTTAAATTTGTTCCTCAAATTCATCTGGGCATTCAGAGTATGTCCCACAGAAAGGAAGAAAAACATTTTTATGAACATTGTTAACAATATGTGCTGTATGTTTTCTAACTTAAAGAGCAGAATAGCTGACACATAAGGTTTTTTTCAAAAATTGAATTTTAAAAATTTGCACTCTCTGTTCCCTGGCCAAAAATCTCCAAAAAAACCTACTTTCATAAATATTTCAGAGAGAAAGATGTCCATTTTGGAGCTTTTATTTTAAAACCAGATTTTTTTTCTTTTTCTGTTTGTTGTTGCATGGTCCAAGAAAAAGCGGCATCTCTCCTGTACAACTGCACCAGGTTTTCAGCTGGGTTAGCTGGGTTTTGACTCAATCTGTCAGGCAGTGACTATTTTTGCTTTCTTCTTTCCCACTGACTAATGAACATCACTGCTCAGCAATTACTGTTTATTCAGCAAGAGAAATTTCTTTCCATCAAACAGCCTTGCAGGATAAGAAAAAGCATCCTCTGCTCTGTAATCTGGTGCAAAGTTTCCGTGAGAGCCACAACTGCCTCCGCACTGTGTTGTGATGGGCCAGGAATGACTCTCTCTCACCATTCACTGAAACAGCCCTTGTTCTGGAAGCCCTTAAAACTGTTGCTTTCAGGCTCTAACATGGCTTCCCTTCTTGGGCCATAGCCACAGGAATGTTTGCAGAGCGAATTCAGCAACAGGAGAAATACACTTTAAATAAGAAAATACATATGTGGATGGTAATCGCAATATCAGATTGCACAACAAGGCAAATTCTGGATTGAAAACCAACTGCAGTTGTTTGAATTCCCGCAAGACAGATTTACTCATCTTCTTTCTCTCTTTTTCTTTTTTTTTGTCATTTTAGAGGAAGATGTGACATAATATGGTAACAGAAAGCAAAATTATTAAGCATGAGAATCACAACAACAGGAATGACAATAAAAATGTATTTATCTATTTACTTATTTTAGTTTGAGGACAGTACAATAAGAAAAAGAAGTGATGACGTGCAGAAATACATTTTTCAGTTAAGAGAGGAACTGTTTTATTATTAAGTTCAAATCTAATACACATGGTTTTGAAATTCCACAGTTAACATAACTAAATATTTTTCAACAGAGCTGAATCTTAAGTTATATAATTATGAAATTTAAATACATTTGCTTTGCTTTTTCAGCAAGATGCCTGGCAGGTCTTTGTAGAAGAAAAATATGGAAGGCTTTAAATTTTGCCTGTAACAGAAAGTGTGCATTTTCCCCTCATTTAGTAAGGGTGCGGGATCACACAGCTCCTGTGCTGTGTATCCATCTCAGGGGCACGAAGGGTGTGACATCCGTCACGTTTCTGAGGTTCAGCAAGGCTCCCTCTGCAGATTTCTTACTTCTCCTGTGGTTGTGCTAAAATATCTAAAGCTCTAAAAAGAAACTTTTAGCGCCATTCCTCTATCTTTTGGCACAAGATGAATGGTTTATTCAACTAAAATAACAATGCATAACAGACTTCTGGGACCCAGGAAAGTTAAATAAATTTCCCTGGTATTAAGGCAAGAAATTTTCCATGAAATTTCATAACGTAAAGGGTGAAATTCTGTCTTCATTAAAAGCAATGGCAAGATACACATTGATTTCAAAGAGTTAGAATTTCATATACAGGTAGAAAGCAAATACCCTGTTGCTACATAATAAAAACCATACATTACCTGATATTCTGTCATGGAAAATGCAAAGTCTTTTAGGTCTTTTCATCAGTACACCAGTTGCCAAATGAGTAGGAGTAATGATAAAAATTAGTTGTTAACATTAAATGTATATGAAAACATTACGATAGGATAACAGGATAAATTGATGCTTCTTCACACCATATAACTGTTCCTTCTCATTGCTGAATGTTTTCAAGAATATAATGTAACAAAGTTGAGAAGTTTTGACAGGGAAAATTGAAGGACAATGCATAAAATACATTGAGGGCTTATCACAAACTGCTATACACAGTTTCTTTGCATTTTCTAAAGATTTGTAAATAGAGAAAACAAACTCAATGACATGTTTGAAATCAGAATATTTCCTAAGCCTTGCAACGTATGGTTCTATCTAACAATAATGCAGTAACATTCTGTAGACAATTTTACGTGCAGACATTTAACAAAGTAAAATCTGCTTTTCTAGACCAGCTTTACTCCGTCAAGATTTGTAGAGATGCAAAACGACATTAAATGTACAGCTTGAACTTTAAAGCCATCCAGAAATGACCACATAATCTTCCAAGTTCCTTCTTTTTTTCCATAATTATTTTTTTCTTCTGTTTATGTTGTAGAACACAGCAACACTGTTTCTAACATTTTGTTTCTGGGCAGCTATGTAAACAATTATGTGCAGAACTGAGAATGTGTCTGTATCTAGGGGCTGGGAATGGAGTTGTGCTCCAAATTCTTTTTTAGATGTTGTAGACTTTGCAAAATTCAACTTCATTTCATTTCTTTCAGTTGGTTAAATTCAATATAGGATACCATCCCACCTTTTTCTTTAGAGCTGTAGTACACCAACTAATATTGTATAGACATTACACCCATAAGGTTCCAAGTTTTTGAGAAGATTCAATACTATGCCACCAATTTAGATAGCTCTTATAAATAATACATGTAAAGGGGATCCCAGAAGTAATTTTTGCTTAGTATACTTGGGGAATTCACTAAGCTACACGTTGCAAAACACAGAGGCTCTCAGTTTATATAATGTCCTGAAATTCTTTCTGGTCCACCCTTTGCTGGTTTTAGGGCAGATACAAGACACAAGAAAAGCTGGAGAAATGTCATTACTTAATCACTGCCTCTTGCATGCATGATCAACAGCATATTCTGAGATGCCTGTGTGCTCCTTCACATGCAACCCTAGACATAAAACATTAAAAAAAGTGTTTTTCCCAGGGCAGAAGCCTTGCCCTTTGCATTTGTCCAGAGTCAGGGGCAAGCATATT
>VZTO01016515.1:5084-68259 GCA_013400615.1 Syrrhaptes paradoxus | reverse complement strand
CTTGGGGAATTCACTAAGCTACACGTTGCAAAACACAGAGGCTCTCAGTTTATATAATGTCCTGAAATTCTTTCTGGTCCACCCTTTGCTGGTTTTAGGGCAGATACAAGACACAAGAAAAGCTGGAGAAATGTCATTACTTAATCACTGCCTCTTGCATGCATGATCAACAGCATATTCTGAGATGCCTGTGTGCTCCTTCACATGCAACCCTAGACATAAAACATTAAAAAAAAGTGTTTTTCCCAGGGCAGAAGCCTTGCCCTTTGCATTTGTCCAGAGTCAGGGGCAAGCATATTCGCCCTGGCAAAGGGGAGCAGAAGCTCAGGTTCCTCCGCATCCCTTAGAGAGAGGCTCAGAAACAAAGAGCTGGTGCTCTGGTACCAGCTGCCAGGGAGGTGCTCTTGTTCCAGAGTGTGCCTTGCTTTATGGGGCCCCACTCTTTTGAGCACAGCATATTCCCAGGTGCCAGCTTTTCTGTGCTAGGAAGGCAGGAAGCTGCCAGGAAAGCTATTGCCTGCGCACAGAAATAGCCCAGGATAAGTTATTTAATTCACACTATTGCATATATACAGAAATAGCCCAGGACAGCCGAGGTGTGTGTGGTAGGTGGGACACAAGCCAAGGAAGGATTATGTGCGACCTACTTGGTCTCGGGCCAGCCTCACCCTTGGGACAGTTCAACACAGCACAGAACTCTGTCTGCCATTGCATCAAAGAAAAATAAGTTTAAAGGAGGGCTTACTAAGTCATCCGGTCTCCCGTACAAACCCAAAGCAGGACCAACCATACCTACACGCAGAAGGGCTGCTCCAGTATCTTTTTTTTTCCCACCTCCATTTACTTATGCTTTATTCCTGCACTAGTTCACTTTGTTGTTCCTGACGTGTGTTGCAGAGAGAGCTGCCAAGCAGCAACTCATGCAGTCTGCTTTAATTTGTACATGTCATCAGCTTCACCCTGTATTCCAATATCCAGCAAAGAAGAAGATGAAAGAAAACACAGGCTGCAATGGTTCACACAGATTATGTAACATCTGCTCTATAATCAGTGGAGAATAATTTGTCTGCCTCATCAATGACATTTCTCACACTTACGTAGAAGAATAAACTGCATGAAAAATTAGTTTGAACCTTGGCAACAGATCCTCACTTCTACTTACAACAGAGCAGAAACTGGAAATGGAAGAGTTGTAGCTGCCTACAGTATATTACCAAAGACATGAATGTGTGTTTCATTCCTGAGCACGATCTGAATTCCCCCGATACAGTGAGACCTGCTGGAGAAGGCTGCAGAGAGCGAGAGAGAGAAAGAGAGAGATTTTTATGACATAAAGCACAGATCGCTATGAACTAAAGAGAAAGAGACTTTCTTGTAATGAAAAATGAATGGTGCCATGTTTAAAATACTATGGTAGTTTATGATCCGATAATCAAAGCTACTCAAGGGGGTATGTGCTTTATGAGGTGCTCTTTTCCACCAGGTTCCCCTATGCTGAGTGCCAAGAAGCAGGCAGCAATCTGGCAGGTGCGGCCATACATTTGTTTTATGTTTTACTTAGGGGTAGAGGAAATGAAAACTCTCTTGAAATTCTTGAAATATTTACGTCTTAGGAAAATCACCCTAAATGCCGTCTTCTTTTTATGTACAATATAAAAACAGCACCTTTGCACAGAACTCTGCCATGACCTATAAAAAACACACAACAGCATTTGGCTGTGAGCATTGTATAGCTTTAAGAAAAAGTTTTTGAGTCTCTTAGAACTGTATGCTTTTATTAAAATTTTGAGAATCTTAAAACCTACCTTAGACCCAAGTATAAGGCATTATATGTGTTGGATGGAAAGAAACAGAATGGAGAAGGGAACTTATCCAAAGAAGGGCATAGTGATGCACGTCTGATTTAAAAGGAATTAGCGATGAGTGCCATTATATTCCTTTAAAGCTACGCACGGTATATTACATTGGGGAAGATTGCTACATTACAAACAGGGCAATCAAGAAGATATTCACTGACAGCTGCCAGTACTAAGTTTTTGCTCATTACTGTGGAATAAGAATTATCTAATCACATATTCATTGTTTTCTTTTCATTGTGTATGAAAATCAGAAGTTTACAAACACACTGCATGTGACTTTTTAGGGTACTTTTTCTGCTGATTTTTCGACAGAGATACAAAATGGAATGTGATCCATTATCGTACTTTAGTGTCAGATTAAATTATAATGCAAAAAGTGCCTGTTATGAATTTATCAGTATTTCAAATCAGCTTAGTTAATGGGTAAGTAGATGGCTTTTTTATCAGTGAATATTTGCACAGATGTAACCTACACAGAGGACAACACTAAGAACTGTTCGCAAATCTTTTCACACATTTTTTTTATACTGAATAATATTTCCCTAGTGATCCTGAAAGCTGAGGGATATTTTTATTTTTGATCAGCCTGACTGCAGGCCTGACCAGTTCATCTTGTTATGGTGGAGATAATTTGGTAGAAATATCTAGAGTTCACCATGTTTGCTGTAGTTTAACTTATTGTATTAGCTCTCCACTCAATTGCTGACAGACTTCTTGGCATATGACAGTTTAGCACCTGATCTAATACTCCAAGAGAGACACCTTTCGCTTAAATATTAACTGTGAAGAATTTAATAAAATATCTTCAGATTTCACTTTTAAGCTGTAAATAAATCAAAGAAATATTTTATGACAATATTTGGAGTAATTAATCCAAACTTGTCTAAATTAGACAAAGGTTTTTCATGGAGTCCAATAGGTGTTGGATCAGAACATCTCCCAGCAAGTTCTGAGTTCAGAAGTCTTTTTAACTCTGAAGTTACTGCTGACTTTGCAAAAGCAACAGCTTTTCCAACACTATATAATGGCTTAAATTCAACAACATTCTTAAACAAAATTTATCAGTTTCTCATTAATGGAAGCATAAATGTTTGGAATTTCTACATACACTTTTTATTTGATTTTGCAAAAAGGTGATTCAGATTGAGAGAGGATATTTTAGATAACAGCAGTATTACATTTTCAGTAATACTTTCTTTCACTGTACCAACTCGTCCCAAAGCTCTGTTGGTTTCTTCAACACCTGTGACCCAAGAGCATTCAAGGGGGTGTCTGTAATGGGCTGGAAGGTGTTTTCATCCTATGGTGGATAACACTGAAGGGTGAGCACATCATTTCTGTTCCAGTTATCAGGCTGCAATTCTCCATAATAAAGGAAATGAATTAATAAACATTTCTCTAAAAATGTAAGTGCGCTTATCATTAGAGGTGGCTTGCTGGCAAGGCTGACTTCCCCCTTGCTGGCGAAGGACCTTGCAAATTCTGCATGATGTGCCACGGAGAGCAGCAGCTGGGCACCCCACAGAGATTTCCTGCCCTGAGTAAAGGGACTTAAATATCTCTACATCTCCTCTTCTAGACAGGACTTGAAAATTTCAGCTCAACAGCCCATGTGATCCCTGCCCTGGTGAAGATTTTGTAGGAATAAGAGGAACAGATGCATTTTTCTGATGAATGAGCACTCTTATTCCCCATAAATACAGTTTTCTTTTGTGATACATGGGCCAATTTTGCTCTTTAGCGAAGGAGTTCAAAAGCTTGCTGATCAACTTGAGTAAGTCTCCATCACTGATAGCCCTGTCTTTGTTTTAATCTGCTGAAAATGTGCATAACTCTGGGGTGAATTAGAATCAGTTAAGATCCTATAATTGTCTTGGATGCTAACTATTAATATTTTGCTAAAACTTCCAGGACATATTTGTAGCCCTTGTAACCTTTGTCCCACTTCACATTGCAAAGAGGCAACATGATTCTGTTGATGATAGCAATTTTAATTCATTGCTCTTCCCCACAGGAGAAATCTGTGTATTTTTTTAAAAAACCCAAGAGTCACAATGCAAACTGCTCTGTAGTATTGCACATTTATCTCACCTCCAAAGAAAGCAAGTAAAAGGGCAGACTTCTGTCACTTTACAGTATATTCCTCTCTATTATAAGGCTGTCTTATATCTTTCATTTTTTAAATTATCCCATTGAACTTTCAGAGCTTTTCAATTAGCTAATATATCTTGTAAATAACACATAATTTTGAAGGTAAAATAATAATTTTTTATTGAAGATTTTTTTCTCCCTTGAAAAGAAAGAAGCAAGTGCACAAAGGCTAGGTCAGGATTACTGGCGTAAGTGAGGACAGGTTTCAGTGTAGCAGAACTGATTTAGTTCCCTTGCCTCAAAGGTTCTGCTGATGCAGAACATGCAGAAAACTCCAACTTGAATAGAACCACATGGATAAGAGTTCAGCCTAAATATAAGTAGGACGCAATTGTCTAAATATTAATGTTTCAGAAGTTTCATTAAGTTAATGAAGAAGAATTTGTCCTTAAATCACAAAATGAGTTTTAATAATGTAGACAGGTAAATACGATACACAGATGATTGTCCTTGGCAAGAAAGGTGACTGATTTTACTTGATTAGGTAGCTGGATAAGAAACCTGCAATATGGCATGATATGAGGTTTGATTATGCTAAGACTGAACAATAAGGTTACTTTAATACATACAGCTTATACGTTATTGCCTCATACCAATTTGGTCTAAATTTATGTTTTTAAACTAGGCTAGTACTGTTCTGATTGCATGGTAACTGTAAACTATATTTTGCTTTAAGTGCAGATGTAGCTATAATGAACCAATAAAACATAGAACCCCAACTTATTGTGGGGAATGCATCTATAATATATAATTTGCTAATGGACTTGTAAATTAAATACCTTGAAAATACAAGAGATGCTGAAGATAAATTTTTAGAAGCCATTCTTACACTCAGATATCTACCTTTCAACTTGCTTTTATCATACCAAGATTTTGTACATAAAAGGACTTATTTATAAGTTCTGTTATCTCCAGTTCTGATTTCTAGCAACAAAAACAAATTCCCACTGGGAACAAGAACACTCTGCTGTATTAACAAAATACTTTCTAGTAAGTTTTATTACAGTGTTTAACAGAAATCAACTGTGAACCCTGAAAAAGGAATTTAAAACTAGAGATATTCATGATGGCCTAAGAGCACAGACAGGAGAATATTTCTAGACAGAGATAAAATCTTCTGTTAGACAG
The DNA here is from genome assembly GCA_013400615.1 of Syrrhaptes paradoxus. Lineage (NCBI taxonomy): Eukaryota > Metazoa > Chordata > Aves > Pterocliformes > Pteroclidae > Syrrhaptes > Syrrhaptes paradoxus. Next base: position 63,121 of record VZTO01016515.1, on the reverse strand, counting down.
GTTGGTACAGCTGGAGAATTTAATAAATTTACAGACACGTGTATGTTTCAAACTGATGATTTTGTGTGCCCAAAGGCTTGCCTGACATTTCCAGCCATACCTACCTACAAACCTAGTCTAGCTTAAACACCAGCCCCGTTTTTACTACACAGTTTCAACATCTTAAATCTTTAGGGGGTTAAGAACTGTAAGCTTTTGTTTGCTTGCCAGGATTTGACCTAGATGGTGATTAATGAATATGGTACAGATATTGCATTAGGTAGGAACTTTGGATCTGTTCCAGTATATCTGTTCATGAAAACCAATAAATAGGTAGTAGAAATTATAGATGAATCAGATTGATATATGAAGTAATTTTTAATAGATGCTTATCACTAAGTCACATTGTTGTCAAAGAGAACAATTAGGAGAATATCATTTTACTTAACAGAAGAGAAAATAAAGATTTTTTTTTCCCCCCAAATTCCATGCCTGTCACTGAAGATGCTCGGAATTTACATTCCTAATTCCCATTTGCGCTTTTGTGCATGTCTGCTGAACACAGTTCTTTGATTTCAGGCAACACTTTCAAAATGATACTTGATTAATATCTACCTATGTAAACTAACTAGCAAACTCACATTTTCACAAGAATGAATATGAACAAGAAATTTCAACATATAACAGTACATATTTTTGCATTAATCATGTTGCTATCATTAAGATATTTTTATCATAATTCTCAGGTTAACTTTCAGAAACTGGCATGGGATTCTTTTCACCTCACTGTGCAACAAAAAGCGAGGTTTGTTGAAGAAGCCTAGTGTGACTAACTTAAAAAATTAAAACTTCAGTACAGAAAATAAGATAAAGTTTGGATAAATTACTTCTGGAGGCGTCTTTTCTCTCAGTTGGGTTTAGACATAACATAAGTTTAGATATCTCATATTTACAGTTCTGAAGTTAGATTAGAGGAGTCCCAACGTGGGAGGAAAAAGGTTATATTTTGTCTTTCAGTAGCTCAGACAACTCTCATATTGAGCAACTTTCATTGAAATATAAGGCTTTTTTCAGGATCTTTCATGGACAAGTTGTTCCCATCTATTGGAAAGAGGATAAATTCAGCCCAAGCAACAATACTGCTGAGACACTCTAAATAATAACACCTTATTCTCCTTGGTTGTGTGAAGGAGGAACTAAGACCTCAAATAAATCAACACAAAAGTTGAAGGAAGATTTATAGCAGGAAAAAGACTTTATGATTATAGAACCCATCTGCAGATAGACAATGTAGTTGTATCCTTTGGAAACCTAATAGAGTTTCCTATTTATTGCTGTATTTAGAATTTGTTCCTAAAGGAAAAAATATGCATATGCATATGTATTAAAGAACTGTAAAACAAGAAAAAATTAAGTTGAATAACGTTGCATATTATTAGTGTACATTTTTTGGTACTTTGTAAATTATGAAAGAATGAGCATCATGCATTCATATAATTTGTTTCATAACTTCTATATTTTCTTGATTTTCCTGATTTCACATGCAAAGTTATTTTTTTCCTACAGTCCTACTGAGAGGCAATTCTTACAGCACACCAAGCTTTATGTTTAAACTCCAGTGTTTGGAAACGCTGAGTCAAGATTGACTACACAGTTGGAATTAATGCACCTTACTTATAAGCACTTTGACAGTTTTTACCTGTGGAGCACATTTTATCTTTTTTCCAGAGGTCCTTTGCCTCCTTCAAGGAACTGAACGGACAGTAACTCCAGTTAGCAAGCAGTAACCCCTTTTTTGTTTTCTGTTGTGGTGGTGGTTTTGTTTTTTATTGTTCAGTCTGCATATCCCATTTGAATGATCAGAAGGTTTGGCTGAAGAACACTACCCATGAGGCTTAAATCTACCATAAGAGACTCATTGTTTAGGTCACAAATTGTTTGGCTTACCAGTTTTCTTTTCCTTGTTCTGTTGCACACTGGTTTTAAGGATAAAGTAATGGCTTAGAATACATCCAATTAAGAATAATGAGACTGGATGACTGCCTTTCAACTTAATCTCAGGGTTTCTTCATAAACCCTTTCAGCTTCTTTTACCACTTGTTACTGAACAGAAATCTCAGCAAAACCCTTGTGAACAATGTAGCTCTTGAAGAAAACACAACTGTCTGTTAAAGTTCAGGAGACAATAAATACATTAATAATAGTGCTTTGGTGTTCATATTGCAGAAGACAATGCACAGCTTCAGAGAGCAAACAGTGAGCAATAACACTTAAGCCAAAAAAAAACCCCAGATTAAAGACTTAAAATGTATAGTAACTGCCCACTCTTTTTATTAATTTTTTGGTGATAGAGGACAGAATTCCCCCCATATTTAAACATATGCCCTTTTTGTGTCCTTGTACAGGATTCCCTGGAAACAGCCATTTTTGATCCATCAAACTGAGCAAAATACTGTTGTTAGTCCAAAATGATAGCAGGAGAAAGCCCAAAGATGCTACGTTTGATATTTTTTTTTTGTGCATGAGCATTTATTTATCTTAAATCATTATTTACATTCAATAACTCCCTATTTGTTGAGATTGGGAGACAAAGGCAGAATAAATTCAAAATAAATGACAGAAGATTAATTTCATACTGTCTAAATAAAATTTATCAATCCAGACCTTCTCTGTAAGAGAACAATTTGAAATCTATGCCTGTGGCACACAATTGCCAACCCTGGGCCATGTGTCACAAGTACATGTCCTGATGCCTGTCTCGCTTTCAATAATTAATGGTGGCTCACAACTTGCCACACTAAAATGAGACTCTTTGTTTATATTTTATCTCCCTCTTTCTCCTTCCAGCTTACTCAAGACATGCTAGAAATATTTAGGACTCCCAGAGGGCTTTATCTGAAATGAGAAACAAATCTACAAGACTCTCAGTGCTGCAGAAGATACAGCAGTTTCACGATAACGCTACAAAACAATATATAATAACTAAGGCGTGGTCATACCTTCATGTCTCTAAGTATAAAGAGAGAAATTAGAAGATAACTAGTTCACAATACTTTATGGATAATGTTCCTCCTCTAGTGTAAAAAGATACGATTAACTATTAGGATAAAATAGATAAAATTATGATCTTGCAGACCTTTGGGAAAAAATCTGGCATGCACTCTTTCCTTTGTCCTTAAACATTAATGTGTTCAACACTAATCACAATTTTTACTTTCCCACCTTTTGTCCATTTTCTGAGCAGCGTGGCTCCTGTGTCTCGGCTAAAGCAACACCACATCAGCACAGCAGGGCAACAGGGGAGTCTGTCTTGATCTGACCATGGTCAGCACCAAATAATGAGCCCAGGAAATGAAGGTTTTGCCAAGTGCCAGCCTGATTATCACAACAGAGTGAAGTCTTTTTCATAGAATCGTAGAATCATAGAATGGTTTGGGTTGGAAAGGACCTTAAAGATCATCAAGTTCCAACCCCCCTGCCATGGGCAGGGACACCCTCCACTAGCCCAGGTTGCTCAAAGCCTCATCCAGCCTGGCCTTGAACCCCTCCAGGGACGGGGCATCCACAGCTTCTCTGGGCAACCTGGGCCAGTGCTTCACCACCCTCACAGTAAGAAATTTCTTCCTACTATCTAATCTGAATCTACCCTTTTTCAGCTTAAAACTTACCCCTTGTCCTGTCACTACACTCTGTGATGAAGAGTCTCTCTCCTGTAGCCCTCTTTAAGTACTGGAAGGCCACTATAAGGTCTCCTCAGAGCCTTCTCTTCTCCAGCATGAACAACCCAAACTCTCTCAGCCTGGACTTTTGTGGGGGGTGCTCCAGCTCCCTTTTCATCTTTGTGGCTCTTCTCTGGACTCACTGCAACAGTTCCATGTCTTTCCTGTGCTGATGACCCCAGAACTGTACGCTCTACTTCAGGTGGGGTCTCAAGAGAACAGAGGGGAATCACCTCCTTCAATCTGCTGCTAATGCTTCTTTTGATGCAGCCCAGGATACAGTTGACTTTCTGGGTTGCAAGCCTACATTGCTAGGTCATGTTGAGCTTTTCATCAACCAACACCCCTAAGTCCTTGGGGACTATGGCTGCCTTCTTACTGGAAAATAAAATGTACCTTTTCCATTTTCATATTTAGTCACTAATCCTGACATATTTAGGTAAACATAAAGATGATTTGCTATTTTTTGCAGCTTTTAGGGCTTATGTATTTAAGCTTTCCATGGAAGATAATAATTTTTAAGGGGTTCATTTTCTACATGGTTACACCCAACATTGGAATATGGAACATGAAATCTGAAGAAGCCTTGCAACTTGGCTATAACTTTCACATCTAACTACTGAACAGTGTTTTTGCCTTTTATGACAAAAAATTACTTTGGAAAGAAGTCCTGCCATTTATGCATCAAGTAGTGTACTTGGTACTGTCTCAGTTTTTATCAGAAATCACTTTAAAGTCTGAAACTGAATGTAAAATAATAAAAAAAATTATATGAATTTGTCAAAGATAGTGATGGGCCCCAGGGAGAAAATGATATATTTTTTACATATTGATCAATTTCCTGATGTCTATTACCTGTTTTAATAGCATAAGTGTCACTGGTGCATTTGTTAGTAGCAAAACATTTAGGTAGAACTAGCAAACAAGCAGCCTCCTCTAGCATCTCTGAATAATTCAAGTACCAGTAACTTAAAAGTATTCGTGTGCATCTTAGTCTTTCTTTGCATGTATTGGGATGGGTCATTCCAGAAACTGATGTCCATATTTGTCTTTTTAGGAAGCTTCAGTTAAACCTCTTCACCATCCAGACTTAAAGACCAGTTCCCATGGTGTGGAAGATCTACATACAGTTTGTTATGTGACTGTCAGGAGGTTAAGAGAGTTCACAGTCTCCACAAATGCATAGGCAAAATGAAGTCATCTGGGCTGCTGGGAACTAAATTGGGAAGAAAACAGAGCTAGTTTGGTCAAGGAAGTTTTAATATTTCCTGTCATAATAAGAGAAGAAAGGGTGGTTGGAATCAGATTTCGCCTCGTTCTTCTAAACGGAAATGAGAAAATAGTTCACAGTCTCCACTAATGCATAGGCAAGGAGTTATTTATTCATCAAACATAAGTCAGTTTATATCAGCCTAAAGTATTCAATCAAAAAGTATTGGTTGATTATATTAAGAAACTTCTTAGATATTATTATTATGTGAATTAACAACTTTTATGACTGTACCAACTTTGCACATGAGGAATCAGTTTACAGCTGGTGCTGTTTCCCAATTATAGCAGCTCTGAGGAACTTATTAGTCTTTTCCCTGGACTATCCATTAGCACCATTGTATCTCACTTTAACGAAGCTCAGGACTCCCTGAAAGAGCTCCTTTCAACTTTCTTCAAATAATCTTCAAAGAATGCTTATATCTGGACATAGGAAGATCACATTGCTTTACAAACTGGCTCATTATGTCGGTAACTGAACAGGGTGGTGGATGAGAGGGCTACTGAGTTGTGTATAAATTTAACCAGTTTATCTCTTGTTCTGCCCTCATGCACTTTCTCATCTCTAGTTTAATCTGAGTCTGAATCTGCCCTCAATGTCATCTCTGGATAATGGATGATGTTATCTCACAGGCATCCATCTCCCTCACGAGACTACTTTGTTTCTATGGATGTGCAGCTGACCCCACTGAGACAAAATTAAACCCTCTTTGAGGGTGTACAGCTGTGGCGCTTCTGCAGTCTGGATGCTCATCAGGCTTTTCCGCTCATCAAGATGCAGGTTGTCGTAGGTACATGCTATGCCTCCAAATCACTGCTGGTTGTTCAGCTCTCTACCAGACACACTGGGCAAAGATTACAAATGACAGTGAGAGGGTCTGACTCAAAACCACTGGCACCAGTCAACATTTCTTCAATGGGTTCAGCCAGCACTGGGTTGCATACTGTAAAGAATATGACCATGAACCCGATTGCCTGCATTTAAATTGTGCTACTGAAATTAAATGGACTATTCACAGGCTTAGAGATACATGTTTCGTTAGATGAGTTGCTGGGAAGTGTCACAATAAAATGTGTGTAAGTGCATACACACATGCTCATTGAAAGGAAATCTTCCATATGGAATACCATGTGTACATTCCATGTAATGTAGAATTTCAAAAATGATCATTTACCTCTTGCTATCACATTGTTTTTTCTCCCACTCGAGGCCAAAACGACTAGAAATGACTGTGTTTGCAGTCATGGAAAAGGACCATTCCCTTACCAAGACACAGATCAGAGTTGCAATCACTACTGAGAAACTAGCAAAGATCATTCTATACTCTACATAGGCCAAAATGTTTCACTTTTTTACTGAAGCAGACACAAACCCCAAACCACTGAGTGATTCAAGTACCTGCTCAGGCACTAGGCACTTGGAAATATTGGACATAATTTCCTCCAGTGTAACATTATTAATTTTCCTGGAAATGCAACATCAGCAGAATCCAAACGTCAGCCCAGACCTGGAACTTGTGGGCTGGCACTGCATCGCATTGGTTTAGCTGCTGCCTCTTGGGGCTTTCAGTTTCCCAGCCGTCCCTGTAGGCTTCAGTGGGAAGTAATAACCACAAGAAATTCATGGGAAACTGAAAAGGTACCAAATGATAAAAGTATTAGATTTTGGGTTTACTGTCTCAGGTGTTAAGCTGAGGTTACAAATAGAGTATATATACCTTTCTACGTGTAGTCTTTTTACTGTGCTGTCAGAAATGTGCTGAAAATTCAAATATACCAAAGCAAACGAAAAATATTTCTGCCAATTCACAGTGCAACTGAACTTTTTCAGCTTCATTTAACTTCTTTTACAAACCAAAAGCAATTTTCAGAGGTAAATTATTTTTGCTTTGGGAATGCCAAAGCTTCTCAGATAAAATGGGCAATGTTTACTGGACACAAGTGTATAAAAAATATGCTGTTTATTCTGCCACAAAGATTATAAATTTAAAAGCCTTTTCAGTGATTAAAATGGCAAATATTTTATAGTTTTATGAGAAGAAAAATAGTGAAAAATCTGTTTGTTGCAGTGCTGATAAAATACTGTGTCACTTTCTAGAAACATTCCCTGAGTGTCAAAGGCATATAAAAGATAAAGCAGATATATGGCAAAACTGTCTCTTCACTTACACACCGTAAGTAGATGGAAGGAACACTGAACAATGTTGTGCCCCAAACGGGCTCTTTACCTGANGAGTTATTTATTCATCAAACATAAGTCAGTTTATATCAGCCTAAAGTATTCAATCAAAAAGTATTGGTTGATTATATTAAGAAACTTCTTAGATATTATTATTATGTGAATTAACAACTTTTATGACTGTACCAACTTTGCACATGAGGAATCAGTTTACAGCTGGTGCTGTTTCCCAATTATAGCAGCTCTGAGGAACTTATTAGTCTTTTCCCTGGACTATCCATTAGCACCATTGTATCTCACTTTAACGAAGCTCAGGACTCCCTGAAAGAGCTCCTTTCAACTTTCTTCAAATAATCTTCAAAGAATGCTTATATCTGGACATAGGAAGATCACATTGCTTTACAAACTGGCTCATTATGTCGGTAACTGAACAGGGTGGTGGATGAGAGGGCTACTGAGTTGGGTATAAATTTAACCAGTTTATCTCTTGTTCTGCCCTCATGCACTTTCTCATCTCTAATTTAATCTGAGTCTGAATCTGCCCTCAATGTCATCTCTGGATAATGGATGATGTTATCTCACAGGCATCCATCTCCCTCACGAGACTACTTTGTTTCTATGGATGTGCAGCTGACCCCACTGAGACAAAATTAAACCCTCTTTGAGGGTGTACAGCTGTGGCGCTTCTGCAGTCTGGATGCTCATCAGGCTTTTCCGCTCATCAAGATGCAGGTTGTCGTAGGTACATGCTATGCCTCCAAATCACTGCTGGTTGTTCAGCTCTCTACCAGACACACTGGGCAAAGATTACAAATGACAGTGAGAGGGTCTGACTCAAAACCACTGGCACCAGTCAACATTTCTTCAATGGGTTCAGCCAGCACTGGGTTGCATACTGTAAAGAATATGACCATGAACCCGATTGCCTGCATTTAAATTGTGCTACTGAAATTAAATGGACTATTCACAGGCTTAGAGATACATGTTTCGTTAGATGAGTTGCTGGGAAGTGTCACAATAAAATGTGTGTAAGTGCATACACACATGCTCATTGAAAGGAAATCTTCCATATGGAATACCATGTGTACATTCCATGTAATGTAGAATTTCAAAAATGATCATTTACCTCTTGCTATCACTTTTTTTTTCTCCCACTACAGGCAAAAATGACTAGAAATTACTGTGTTTGCAGCCATAGAAATGGACCATTCCCTTACCAAGACACAGATCAGAGTTGCAATCACTACTGAGAAACTAGCAAAGATCATTCTATACTCTACATAGGCCAAAATATTTCACTTTTTTACTGAAGCAGACACAAACCCCAAACCACCGAGTGATTCAAGTACCTGCTCAGGCACTAGGCACTTGGAAATATTGGACATAATTTCCTCCAGTGTAACATTATTAATTTTCCTGGAAATGCAACATCAGCAGAATCCAAACGTCAGCCCAGACCTGGAACTTGTGGGCTGGCACTGCATCGCATTGGTTTAGCTGCTGCCTCTTGGGGCTTTCAGTTTCCCAGCCGTCCCTGTAGGCTTCAGTGGGAAGTAATAACCACAAGAAATTCATGGCAAACTGAAAAGGTACCAAATGATAAAAGTATTAGATTTTGGGTTTACTGTCTCAGGTGTTAAGCTGAGGTTACAAATATAGTATATATACCTTTCTACGTGTAGTCTTTTTACTGTGCTGTCAGAAATGTGCTGAAAATTCAAATATACCAAAGCAAACGAAAAATATTTCTGCCAATTCACAGTGCAACTGAACTTTTTCAGCTTCATTTAACTTCTTTTACAAACCAAAAGCAATTTTCAGAGGTAAATTATTTTTGCTTTGGGAATGCCAAAGCTTCTCAGATAAAATGGGCAATGTTTACTGGACACAAGTGTATAAAAAATATGCTGTTTATTCTGCCACAAAGATTATAAATTTAAAAGCCTTTTCAGTGATTAAAATGGCAAATATTTTATAGTTTTATGAGAAGAAAAATAGTGAAAAATCTGTTTGTTGCAGTGCTGATAAAATACTGTGTCACTTTCTAGAAACATTCCCTGAGTGTCAAAGGCATATAAAAGATAAAGCAGATATATGGCAAAACTGTCTCTTCACTTACACACCGTAAGTAGATGGAAGGAACACTGAACAATGTTGTGCCCCAAACGGGCTCTTTACCTGAAGATTTTAAAGAAGAAAGGGCAGATGCTTTACAGACAGTGAGATGTGTGTCCAGTACATCAGAACCAGTGTGAAAGGACGTACTTTGTACATTACTTTGACATAGAATTTGTAAGGAGAGAGGACAGAAGTACAGAAGTCCCTATTCCATTTGAAAACTGCAAGATGAAATGCTGCTCTTTATTTAAATCAGGTTACTCATGCACAGTCTAGCCCATAAAAATATATATTTAAAAATATTTAAACCATAAATTAGACCTTCATATTGTCAGTTTTTGTTAAAAATACTTTCTTTGGTCCCAGTGAACACACTTGATAGCTAACTACTTTAAATGTAATAGATATTCTTGGTATCTGTATGTGTGTACAAATCTAACCAATAAATTAAATTTTGCTGCATAATTAGCTGCAGAACTAATTAGACTGTACTATAGTAGTACAGATTGACCTCTTTCTGAAAAAAAAATACTTTTATCTTCACTCTCAGAAGCAGAGAAATCTTTTTAGTACAAAAGCTGAAAACATCTTTAATACCTACATATATGTTCTGGAACAGGAGAAGCATAACTGTTAGAAGTAGTGTAATTGACATAACTTTCCACATTAAAGCAAAAGTAGATCGTAACTGATTTTTTTAATTGGACAATTATAGGACCTCAGACTTCAAAGGATAGTAATTACAACAGTGAAGAATGATACAGCTTCTCTTTGATGATAAACACTTATATTTATAATTTCCTTTTAAGTGTTATATGTACCATACTCATTCAGTAAGTTGTTGAGTAAGGAAAAAGCTGTTTGCCTTTTCCTAATAAAATATGGCACAGAGAAAGGTCTATGAATTCCAGAAAATAAAGCGAACTGTACTTTGAACTCTGGATCATTTCCTTGTGAAGTTTTCTTAAAAAGGCTGTGATTTCTCATTTCCTCTGCATAACCACAGTTTCTTAGCTCATATCCAGATCAGATAAAATCCTTTCAAAATTAGCCTAAAGGAGCTATTATAATTCTGTGGAGGACAAATGTGATCCTAGCAGAATGTTGCAGGAGTTATTATTAATAATCATATCCTGCAATATACCCCAGGAGTCCCGGGGATTATTGGATCCTATCGTATGCTCTAATATAGAGACAGTTATTCCATGTTTTCTCCTCCCACACATACTCAGCTAAAGCAGCTCTCATATACAAAAGACGCAAAGTTTTTTATTTTGCTGAGGTCATTTACCAGGTGCACAGTCTTGCACCTCCACATGGAGAAGACAATGGGCAACAGTCTCACGTTGCACTGAGAGAGGTTTAATCTGGATGTAAGAAAGAGGTTTTTTGCTGTGAGAACAATCAGTCTCTGGAACAACCTCCCCAGGGATGTGGTGGAGTCCCCAACCCTGAAGGTTTTAAGATGCAAATGGACCGGGTGCTGGATAATCTCATCTAGGCTCCCTTTCCCATGAAATATTGAACCAGATGATCTGAGGTCCCTTTCAACCTGGGATGTTCATTAATTCTTTAAGCCATTTATTTCTGAAGGTTGAGGAGTAACTACAGTTGTCTGGGCCAACCTTGTACTGAAGATAGGGTTTACATCAGGTTTCTCAGGAACTTTTCCAGTTAAGTTTTGAAAATCTCAAAAAAAGCAAATTTCACCATGTTGAGCTTGACCATTCCGTGATTTTTTGTTTCCTTATGTCTAGCACAGATTTCTTTTGCTGCAGCTTGTGACCAGTGCCTCATTCTTCCAGTGTGCATCTCTGAGAAGACCCTGGCTCCATCTTCTCTACAACTCCTTTCTAGGTACTCAAAGAGAGTAATTAGATACTCCCTGAACCTATTTTCTTTGGGATGAACAAACCCAACCCCCTCAGCTTCCCTTTGTAAGGCATACATGCTCCATGCCCCTGAACATCCTGTTGGGTGTCTGCTGGACTGCCTCTCGTTTGTTGATATTCCTCTTGCACTGGGGAGGGGAGGTCAAACACAATGATGAATATATAGCCTCACCACAGTGCCAGACAAAAAGGAATTATCACTTTCCTCAAACTGCTGCTTATAACAGCCCAATATACTTTCAGCTTTCCTCCCAGGAGCACACTGCTGGCTTGTCTTCAGTAGCACAAATAGGTTTAACCTTACTGGCTTGCATATCAGGGAAAGCACAGTGCAGTTGCAGTGATAATCATATTTGGGACCTGCTAGCAGGCCCTAAACAGCCTGATTTAGAGCTATCTTAGCTGTGTTTTCAAAAGTGGTAGTCACACAGCATACATTTACCCAGCTACTGCAGCAAGAGGTGGCAACATACTGGCTTGAAGACATCACTTCTTTGGTAAAAATGCACGGAGAAAGGCAGCACAGGTGATCTGGATTATGCACAGCTGCTTGGGAAAAAGGCGTGCTACGTGGTATGCGACATCGAGAGTCCTGAGAGCTGCTGTTGGGGAATATTGCACAAAGTCAGACAACTCCTGTTTCTCATTTTGACAAGCTCATCTAACCCACCCCTTGCCTCAAGGCAGGCTCGGTGTTGCTGACTCCATCCCTCCTGGCTAATGTTTGTCTCACCTGCAGTTAAAAACCTCCCATCTGGCAGGCAGCTATGTCCTTGCTGCACTACCCTTATGGTTAGAAACAAATTCCTAACATCTAACCTGATAGAGAGACATCATTTTAAGCTTCTAGAAAACGCTTTCTGTTAAGGTAACAGACAGATATCTATGTGATGTGATTTTGCAGCAGCTGGCCCTGCCTTGGACCACCTTCCACAGACTGAACAAAATCTTGGGGCCCTTTCCAGCCCCATGTGCAATGCTTTCTCTCATTATTGTGCCACTTTCAGGAAAAATATCTGACAGATAAATCTTCTGGAAGTTGTCATTCTGCATCAGGCTGAAGGGAGTACTGAAAGACAGCAGTGAGGCAAGCGCAATATTTATGCAACAAAGGCTAAAAATGTGCTGTAACAGTGACCTTCTTGGGATGTGATTTTATATCCCCCTAGATACTAAATCAGCTCAGGTGTGGATGATCTGCCCTTTTTAAAAAGGAATAATAGCTTGTATTTATATATCAATTTATACATAGAAAATAAATAATTATAGAAAGCCAACATTTGATTTTTTAATCTAAAACCAACTTACAGTTAACCCAGAAAAAGTGCATTACTTATGCAAACATTTTTCAGGAAGGCATGTAGTGATGTCCCTAGTCACACAGGAAATCTCATTTCAGAGAAAGTATTTTTGAAGCCTTATTGCCATCTCTAAACAAAGTCCACTGAATTGGATATACCTTGGCATAAAGTTGTACATAATACAGACTGTAATTATTGCCGTTGTGCTACAGGAAAAGGTATGCTACTTCAAAGAGATAAACAGAAGAATACCAGGTTGCTTAAATTATACTTTTTTTCACAGTTTTGTGAGGCAGAATTGCTCTAGCTTTTTTACATGTGTGGTCAATCTCTCATATACTGAATCCAGCAAGAACTTCCCGGGCATGACTGAACTCCTTTGTATTCTGCATTAATTTGTGTTCTGTTAGCTCGGACATATTCTAAAATGTGAAGGAATACGGCACAATGCAGAAAAAGAAGATGACAGTAATTCAAAGCCACAATTAGATAAAACCTATGGGCTGGTATAATTCGCAAAATTTGTTAAAATTCCCATGTTCGTCAAACAACATTTGAAAAAGAAAGTAAAAACCAAGATATACTACGCACATATTTATTATTTTTCTTTTAATTGGCTGTTTTCCACCACATAGAACTTATTAAAAAATAGGTCAAAATATAAACTATGCCAATAATTTATTATACTTGGTAATAGATAATTACTGATGAAGAAGAAGCAGGTATTAAAATACATTGGCTCTTGAGCAACTGAAGCTCCATAAGCATGCAGCAGTTATTGTCGGCAACTAAAACAATTAGTTATGGGTTAAATTCTTGCTGAGTTTTGAACAAAACTCAGACAAACTCATGGACTCACTCCTTTAGAAGGAGTTTGAATTGAATACTATATTTTTCTTACTCTTAATTCCCTATTAGAAATTTTAAATATTTTTTCCCCTCAGAAAATCAATGTTCCATATACAATAACATCCATGTCTGATTCCTCAGACTTGGAACAGATGATATAACAGACTGCAGAAACAGATACTTGTCTTTTGGAAAAGTTTTCTTGTTGTCTCTCAACCATCTAAGAGGTGAAGATAGTAAACGACCTGTGGACTTGAATACTACCGTCTCTTCTGTGTTTCGGTTGCCACATGGCTTCACAAAGACACCAAACAGCTGCAAGTGAGGCTGCTGAACCTGAAGGAGATGTGCAAAATCCTTTGAGGATCTGAGATGTAGAGCTTTATCCAGACCACAGTGCCACATTAGCAGAATAATAATATTTCCTTTGTCCTCACATTTTGCCTCCTCCAATTGCTTAAATATCTGCAGCCTTGTGAATAGAAACTGGCTTTAGGGTAAGCTTCTTCTCATTTATATTTATGTATATTTAGAAGGCAACCATCCATATGCAGAAAGCCACTGCAGTTTCAGGTGGCAATTCACCTGCTCTGTGGTGCGTAGTTTGGGTTGAGGTTGCTGTGCGCTGGCTGGGCCACCTTCCCTTTGCTGAGCCCAGCAGGGCATGGAGATGACTATCCGATCAAAGTGCCAGAACTCCCACTGAGCACCACTGCCGAGACTGCCTGGATGTACAGCAGCAGCTGGAGCCATGGCCCTGGGCAGGAATATGAAGCAGGTCAAAAGGCCTCTTATAGAATGGGGGTCTGATGGTGTCTGTTGCTTCAAATTTATTTCCAAACAATGCTGCAGTGCTGTAGTGAACATGGAGACACAGGCACTGGCACACTGCTTCTTCCTCATAGCTTCCGTTTCACAGTCTTAATTACTGCTTACGAGGCCCTTGGTAGCTCAGTACTCATGGAATGCCTTAGCAAGCCAATGGTTGGTACCATTTAAATTAATTAAGCAGCATTAAATATTCATAGCCAAGATTTTTAGTATTGTAGTCTTAAAAGAGGGACTGTGCTAACAGATATTTTTTAAACTGCTAATAAGAAGCCAGCACAGGATGCAAGACTAGTAGCGACTCTTGCTCAGCTAGCAGACTGTTCACACTGCAGTCCATCACAGCACATTGCTAGTGCCAAGCAGACATTGAAAGTTTTACTTGATCTGTAAATTTCTTTTAAGTAGCAAAAAAGCCACTATACCTTCTGTGCTTCGGCATGAAGATTATGCATACAGTAAGAGAGCCACAAGACAAGACTTGAAACCTGTATAATTTTTGCAAATCTCTGTTTCTTCCTCTGTTTAACAATTACTTAACAAGATGTTGATGTTTCAGAAGTCATATATGACACACTAATAACAAATTGGCAAGTAACAAAGTAATTTTCTGTCATGTAAATGCAATTCCTAATGCAAAAATAGATTTTTCTAAAACTAGTTACTTTGAGGGCTCATGATTAAGTACTTAATTCTGAGGGCACAAGTTCAATTGGAAATTAGAGTTTGCATTTAGGTTATCTTTAATCAGATAACCTGGATGTTCTTTACAAATAGTAAGTAAACTGTAAATACCTTATCAAGACAGTTAAATGATAACTAGATCCATTTAAACAATATATAAACTAAAGTCCTAATAAAGTGAACCTAGCTTTCTGTTTAGGCTGAAGGGCAAAAGCTGAGACAGTAGGGAATGTCTGATCAGATAGGGACTTGATGGAAACATACTAAATACTCAGAAATTTAAGATAGCTTAGGTGAAGACTGGATCCAAAGTCCACTTACTCTGGTAAGAACAGAAATCTGTAACAACTTCTCATGACCCATCTTTGCTTTTCTGCTTTTGCTGAAGCCTCATTTTACTTGAACACGACCAGTGATAATTTCTGTAGCTTTTCTCCAGCTTTTCCACATCAAAATCTGCAGCCCATTGTTGCTTTTCACTGACCAGACCAGTAAAATGCTGGATACACACCTGTGGCTTGCTTAAGGATTTTTGCAAGTGCACCCAATCCAATACAAGACATTCTAGGTTATTTGAGCCTAGCTCAAAAAGAAGTGTGACGCACTATTTTGAAAAAAAACACACATTTCACTGGAAGGAGGCAGAACAACGGGTAACCAATGGATAGAAGAAGCAGCAAATTAATTGGTTGGAGGAAGACAGAAATTCTGGAAAACATTGTTCCTTCAAACTGCAGAGAGGTGAAATGGGGAAAGTTAAATAATACCAAGAAACAAAGGAGACAAGCAAAGGGAACTGTAGATTATGCTGAACCAGGAAAAAAAGGCTAAAAAGATTTTTTCCCCTAAATAAATAGCGATTTAGAAATACAGGCACAGGAGGAAATAATAAAGTTGTAAACAAAAATGGAACAAAGCAAAGAACTAATGGGAAAGAGAATGGAGGCAGAACAACAAAAAAGGAATAAGATATGGATTGAATAGAGATAGGAGGGAGAAAAGGCAATGAAAAAAAGACCACATTTTGTGTTTAGATAGTGACACATTTTTAGTATAAATTTAATCTTTTGTGGCAGCCATAATTATGCAAAATAGCAATCTGCATCCTAAATATCTGGTAAAAGCAGAAGTAGTGGTTTACAGTCTTTCAGAGAACATGTACCGTGTGTCACAAATTATGACATTTTTCAGCATGATAGCTGTCATCATCAGTCTGTTCAGACATTCAGTGATTAAGATTTAGCCAAAGCCTGTGTAATTTTTATAGCATTTATGTGGCATTGCTCTTGTGATGATCAGACATGGTGATTTTTAAATAAACGGTTGACACTTGATGATATCCTGAAATCAATAAGCTGGAACAACAACTGAGAGGAACGGAGGAGTAGAAAAAGAATTGATTTGCTCTGTAGTGTGTTGCAATCATTGCTACATCCTCTCAAATAGTGCTTTGTGCATCACACCATCTCTCTTAGCAGGAGATTAAGGTGTAAATGAAACTGGCACCCTAATAGGCTTTAAAGTCAAAAATAGTAGGATTAAAACCAACTGTAGTTGTAGGATGAGAAGCTTGACTAAAAGCAAGCCATAGATTCTCTACCACTCTCACAGTATCTTTCCTCTACCGTTTGTAGGTTTATTTGTTTTTACACTAAGGAATCATCACAGACTTCTCATTGGACATTGCTTTAAAACACTGTGTATTGGACTAGGAACTGCAGAAGAAATAAAACAACACTTTACTGCCCTGAAGTGCTTAACCCCATGACACCTGCTGAGGATGAAATTAGCTGGGATATTTCTCTCAATACCAGAATTGAAAAGGTCTTGAAAGTAGCAGTAGCTCTTTACAGCTAGCAGACTCAATTTTAAGCAGGAAAAATCCCCAAGCTCAACCCATCCCCAAAAATTGGATTAGAAACAAGCTGTATGGAATATAAGTTTTGTATCTTAGTCACAAAAAGTGAGTGAAACCAAAGGAATAGTACAGGAAACTAACATCTTAGAGAGGGGATCTTGATTCTAGTATTGTGTTGATTGTTGTAATCATGAGATAAATTGGCTTGATCAAATAATTTTTGGTATGTGGATGATTCAACAACCAGATGTAGAACAAATCTTTTGTGCCAAAAAGCAACCAACAGTCAACAATGACATAAAAACCTGTTTTCTGTAAAGTAGGCTTTAGATAAACATCTTCTAAAATTCAGCTAATATTACATTTAACCTAATTGCACTGACATTCTCTCTCAAGAAGAATAAATACCAGGGTAATCTGTTTAGAAAGTATCCATTCCTTTTTAATTCTCTGCAGATGAATATAAAAAAAAAACTTGGTTTGTTGAGATGTTCTAGACATTTCCCAAATATTTAAGTAAAAGGGCTTCATTCATGATTGGTTAATTTGGGCACATGAGTATTGCTAAAATGGTAACACTATAGATTTTTTGCCTGCACTCAGCTTCCCAATTCTCTCTTCAAACATTTGAATAGTGCGATTAACATCTTTATCTGGCAAGGGAAAATGTTAAAATTCAGACGGAACTCATCTAATTTTAAGCATTACAGATACTAATATGCAACTTCCTATAGAATGGAGTTAATCAAGCTCTTATTATTGTGATGTCTGCATATATTTAATTATAGCTAGTTACAATGATCAGTTCTTAGAGCAGTTTGTAAGGGTATGCAGAGCACGGTCATTGTCGTTAATTGAGGACCTTTTGTCTGAACATTGTAAGGTACTTTTTTGTACATGACTCTAAAATCAAGAATCAATTTTCTGGCTCAAATAAAGATTTCTTCCAAAAATAAAAAAAGTTCAAAGTATCCAACACTTTCAAGTAAAAATGTTCTTTATATTGATAATTTTGTAGATTTTTTTTTAGCCTACTATCAAATTGTTTTCTTTTTTGTTACTACCCTATTATCAGGTTATTTGTACCAAGTTTGGGTACATTTTCTGTTGTAGGAGGTTTTTTTTCCCATATGGTAGAGCCTAACAGCTGTTGTTTTGTGGAAAGTTTACTCTTAAAATTACCATTGGCACTGTGCTGTGCCTCTGCTGCAGATCCAGTGAAAGAGAAATGAAGGAAAGGTGCTACTCACAGCAAAGAAGGAAGCTGATATAATTGCTTGCTCAGCAGCTTCCACTGGAAAATAAAAAAGATCTCTGCAATTCAGCAGCGCGGTTGCAGTCTGTGTCCTGCAGCAAATTCAGAGGCTCAGGACAATTGGTCCGATCTTGCTCTCAAGGAAGCAAAGAAGGTGGGTTTCCCTTTGGTTCAGTCAGAGGTTTGGCATTGGTACCTGTACTTTTCCTAAGAGGTTAACATGTTAGAGAGGAAAATGGCATGTTATGAAAGCTTACAGTTAATTCCCTCACACTCATAAATACTAAAAAACTGTCGTTTAAATAAGATTTTTCTCCTTAGTGGTGCTCATAATAAATTTTTTCTTTATTTTTTTTTTGGAAAAAAAGGCATAATAGCAGACGTCCAACAGAAGATATTTAAAAAAAAAAAAAAAGAACATTGCACTGTCAGCCTGTGAAAGAGAATGAGTGAGTATGCATTTCCCATACTCCCTTAGAAGAAAAGTATACAGAAGCAGAGGGATTCAGGTCATAAAAACAATTTTAAACCTCTGCCTTGAGGCAGGACTGCTGGCAGGGAATAGAAGCAGAAGCATGCCTTTCCAGCTCTTAGAGTAACTCCCGTGTCACTTTGATGACCCAGTAGAAGATTAAGTTAAACATGGATGGTCTCGTGACTTCAGAAGAGCTTACAGTGCTGTTTGAGGGAGATGTCTAGAAGATAATGTCTGCTCCACTGAGGAATATATATACGTTCCTCTTTGTCTATGCTACATGAATCTGGAATTAAAAATGTCAGAAAGTGCATAATGTAAAGCTGCGTCGCTGTTGATGTTAAAGTGAACAGCTGAACCGTTAAAAAAATAACAGCTCCAAATTTAAAATTCAGCTGTCATATTGATGAATTGCATTAATTTATGTGCATACAGATCTCAAGAAACAGCAACAGAATCAGAAAAGAACAAAACAGAACCATAACTACAGAGGACTTCAGAGTATATAGAGAACTATCCACCGTAGACCTAAGGTTTATTTATTTAATAAATTTCTGCATTTTACATGAAATTTCAACTCCTCTATGTCATATGCTTCATACAGGCATAACGAATAATTTCTTAAGGTACAGCAAACCAGTGAAATTTTGTGAATAAAGGAAAAGAACAGACCTGTATATCTGTTGTATGTATTACAAAGAACTCAGTAAAATTGCAGCTATAGTAATATTTACGAACAGATTAAAATGGAACTGCAATAATATTGTATATGCATCATTTAATACGTGTTATAATTTCTTTTTGCTTTGCTATCCAACAGTTGTTAGGAAGCACATGTTCATTAAAGAGTGCATAATATATACTAATATGTACTATACTCAGTGCAAATACTGATTTTGAGTTTAGAGAGACTGGAAACCCATTTCAAATGGTATAGTATTCCCTACCCGACACTTTGAAGCTGAGTGATTAGCTGGATATTTCAGAAGATGGATTTATTTTTATTATATTCACTTAATCAAATAAAATGTGATGTCCTTTCTGGAGAAAAATATTCCGTTGTTTAATTGTAAGTTATTACTGAAGGATTTCCAGAGGAATATTACTGTAGCTGAGAAATTCCTTTTTTGACCTTCCCAAGGCACATAAATTCCCTACACGTTTACCTGCAGACAAGACAGAAAGTCCAACAGATTTCACTTGTGGAGTCTTCCTTTCATCGTTTTATTAAGCAAAGAGAGTTGTGTTGAGGAGATGAGTAAGCTTGTTCAGCAGATCTTACTAAACAAGTTGAGGAGATCCATCAATTCCCTACTGCAGAGCTGTTGTTACCCCCTCAGATTTCAAAAAATTACTCAAAACCAAAATTTTGGACCACTGCCTGCCAAACCTGAACAGATGTTGCCTTTGAATTAAGGAGAAAAACACAACTTCTACTCTAAAGCTCTACATTTTTCAATGTTTACCAATAGAAATGTCAGCAGACATCCTCAGGAAAGGATATCTATACAGATGTGTGAGTGGTCTGGAGTTTTTTTATTTTATTTTTAGCTTTTTTTTTACACAGTATACCTCTACTATGTAAAAGAAAATTTAACCATCAGCTTCAACCCTTATAAAGACTTGGTCAAATTCTGTGAAAAATTCTACCTACTTAAGTTAAATGTCTATAAAGAGGGAGTGAAGGATTAAATAAAAACAGTATCTACATCTACCTTAGTAGATCTCTTGCATTACCTGGTATTTATTTTCATAGATGGGGTATTAGAATAGCAAAACATTCTTGATGATGTTCAGATCATGTTCTTGATGATTTTACCTGTGGTATATTAATAGCTGATAACTTCTCAAGTTCATAAAGCCTCTATTAACACTATAGGCTATTGTGAATTAAAGAACAGAAGAAAGTTTTGTGGAAAAGATTGGACAGGAAAGGGTAAGAAGAACAGTCAGACATCACAGTGAAGCCAAGTTCCATAGTTATTTAGCTCACACTTAAGAAATAACATCAAATTATATAGCAGAATAAACTATATCCAAAAAGGCAGCTTTTCAGAAAGGCACAAACAACGACTCAATAATGTAGTTTTATTGAAATAGAACATTGAAAAATTGTATCAAATGGAAAAGACCACTAGTAAGGCTAAGAAAATATTCAGAAGGAATTTTATATTAGGCAACCATACTAGAATCATATTGCAAAAAAGCAATTCAGGAATTAAAAAGCTTTATTGTTTTCCACAGACTCAGTCCAGCACGTTTCTCAGACTTCTTGGTAACCTATAAAATAAAGTTCAGGCTTAATTAAACAAGTCCTGGAACCACTCTTGAAGTTATGTCAATGATGTTGTGACTGCCTAGAGAATAAAAATGAAGAATCTTGCTGACTAGTAAGTGTGGGTTTTTGACATTGCATCAAGCTGCACTATAGAAAATATGGGGCAGAGCTCCAGAGGTGCGAGACTTGGCTCCTGCTCACTACAACTCATGCTACAAATGCTGGGATGAGACCATTGTGCTTCAGGGAAGGCAATACCTCCCATGACATCTCAGCCTACTTTATCAACTATTTCAACTGTATTTTTGTCTTGACAGAAAGCAACAGGAGGGGTGAGTGAGCAGCCACATGGCATTTGGTTGCCATTGGGTTTATATCACAACACGTAGGTGACAGCCTAGTTCCTAATAATGCCTGAACTGGCCATTCCAGAGCAAATATTTGAGTTTGGTGATTTCACCAATTTCAGCGGTGATCCAAAAGAACTTTGATTGTTTCTGGTTGCACTATCGTAGCCCCTCCAAAATGTTAAATTCCTTTCTCTTCAAGACAGTTCGTTTTGCAAGATGATAAAATACAGTTGTAGAAAGATGGATTGGAAAAGTAAATACCATCACACTAAAAACATGGCTAAAATGGAGCCAGCTCTTGCCCTCACTACCATAATTTTACTCTAAGCATGGTCTTTTGGAAATGTCTTTTGCTTTTTTTTTTTTTTTACTCTTGAGGATCCTCAACATGAGTGCTGTACATAAGCTGAATATAGAGCTCTCATGGTGTTGCAGGGTAAGGGAAAGCAGGGTACAGTGGTACTTTCAGGTCACCTGGAGAGGATGGAAATTTCACCCTCCAAGCTAGAAAATACCCACAGTCATTGTAGTGAATTATAGAAGGTGATAGACAGAGACTGTGGGAAACACGTCAGCTTCAAAGGGAAGGGAAGGGAATAATTACAAACCCATGAGACAGACTGATGTTTGTTGGACTGATGTCCAGTTCTTTTCAGAATGAAGCCTTAATCGGAAAAGGCTTTATTTTTTTGGTGTTTCTGAAACTCAGTGACTGCAAAGGCTTAAAAGCTTTAACAAGAAAAAGGAAACAGTGCCACCTAACTGTGGAAACTGTATTTTTTTAACCATTAAAGCTGAACAAACTGATGTTTTGTATTTTAAAGCCTGGACGAGGATGGTTCTAGGTGAAGAAGTCTTACCTGTAATTAAATACTCCCAGTATGTGTCTTTTCTAAAATCGCTACTGAGAGAAGTCCATTTTTCAGCAAAAAAACTTCTTGCCCACACTGTATATGTTAATTTTTCTTTTCTTTTGAAGACTACTAATCTGAACAGATTCATACTTAATTGAGGAGACCATGTATAATCAGACCATGTATGATGATGCTTTGCTTTAAGAACACTAACTACTCACTTTTGAACTGAATACCTATATTAATATGAACATACATACACATGCATGCTTGCTTTTTCTATAGTTCTTTCCCTCAGTATTGTTTTCAAAATTATCACTTCCGTTTTACAAAAAGCAAAGCCTGTTGTGACTAATTACCATGGCAGTCCCTCAACTGAGAGTGGAATGAGAGGTTTATGAAACTTTCCGCGATAATATGACTGAATGTAATTTGTAGTAGCAGGTGAATCTATACTGAGGTAGGTATTGGCAGTGTGAATTCCCACCCAGACCTGAGTTAAACGTGTGCAGACTCATAACCCAGTTTCCAAAAACATTCTCACCACAGATACCTTTGCAAAGGCAATGCACGTGATTTATAAGCCTACTGCAATTGTCTAAGTACCTGAAGGAAAAACAATGAAGAGGAAATATTTTAAAAAATTAATCAGAACATGAATTGTAAAGTTCAGTGAACATCACAAATACTAAACTGGTATCATATAAGGCTGTTTATTTTAAATGAAAAGAATATTTATGCTCACTTTTGAAAGTAGCTACTACAAATTCAAATGTATAAACACATTTTGAGTCAGTTGTTTTCTGGTTGCAACAAAGTAAATATGTGACATGGTGGGCCCTGGAGTTTCCACACCTGCATTATCCTGCAGAGGAAGTAATCACCAGCTCTTCCTTGGGATCTCCTTCTGGTACCTTCCCTGAACCTATCACTTATCTTCTTACACTTCCATTTCTTCTTGTCATAAAATCTCTCACAAAGAAGCAGGCGAAAATGTGCAGAAAAAATGTCCATCAGCTGAAACGAAAACATTTTTTTTTTAATAAAAACAGCTCATAATATGCTCTCAGGCATGGAGCTTTTGGCTACTTGCTTTGATGTTTCCATTGTAAACAAAACTTAATCTCAGTGTCACTTTACGTGATTTTGCCTAACAATAAGCTTTGTTGTCTAATGGTCTTGTAGATGAGAACGTCTTTGCTTCAAAGGCTAGTAGGATCCATCTGACATTTTCAAATATTATTAAAGTACTCAGAAAAGTAAAGCAATACATATTGCACTAGAGTATAAAGAATTACACTTGAATCTGATGCTAAGCATGAGATAAGGGATCATTCCCACAGATGGTATTTGATGTATGCTCTTCATCCAGTAAACAAATCTGCAATTATTTCCCTTTGAACTTTTTAGCTTGACAGAAAAACACCAGTGAAATGATTCTATTAGTTGTAATATTTCTATATGATCCTTTTTAAAATTTTCTCTTACTTCTTACTTTAGAAATGTGCTGTGAATAAAGCAAACACACAATTCACAGGCTTAAACCTTGAAGGATTGCATGCATCTGAACATCTACAGCTACCTCCGATTCATTTCTACAGTAATAATATCATGAATAAAAGCCTGCCTGTTTCAGGGCTGTGTACTTTGTCAAATAGCCATATGTAAGATGAGTAATTTGTGGCTTTGGGAACAGAAGTCATAATCTCTGCATCTGCTTGGGAAAGAGATATTATTCTCCCAGAAAACAAAATATTTTGTTTGGGTATTTTTGAGATTTCATCTTACTTCAAAAGTAAAAAAAAAAAAAAAAAAAAGAAGATATACTATTTGTTTAATTAAAATTTTAAAATTAATATTAAAAAAAAAAAAAAAAAAAAAAAAAAGAAGATGCACCATTTGTCTAATGCAAATTGCAGTTTTATTGTTAAGACCAAAAGGGAAGAAAATGTCATTATTTTATTCAGTTTCTGTATTAGGTGTTGTTATTAACAGCTACACTATTCATGTACACACAGAAAAGTCTTCTCTTGGGCTGGAATTTATTTTATTGCTTTTTTTCTTTAGCTAATAAGTTGCAAACATGCAGGGGAAAAGAAAAACACAACAGTTTATGAGGAAGTAAATGGAGCAAGTAGTGAAGCAGGCAATATTTAAAAAAAAATATTATACCAGTGCTCAAATGTAGCACACAACAAAAAGGAAAGTGAGAACGTTGCTGTGGTCTTACACCTTGATCTCACACTTGCAGATTCCCACATTATTCACCATCTTCCCTGTCACTGTGTGCACACACATTCACACACACACACGTAGTAAATCTTTGGGTAACAAAAGCAACTACAAGAGATAGAAATGATTGCCACACTCCTTAAAATGGATTGTAAAAGTATATATGTGTATATGTATATGCCTTTTATATATGTACATACACACAGACATGTATATATATATAAATACTAGAATATATTTTGGAATATTTCCTTGTGCTAGGGAAAATCCACAGCAGAAAACAGCGTGATCTGGAATCTAGCACCATAATCTGGAAGTGATAATATATGTGTGTTTTATAGGAAAAGGACACCTTGGAGGAAATGCCAGCTTGTGGTACCCTCCCTCCCCTTCTTCCTCTCCTCTCCCCACTAGCACCAAGTGAAACAAAGGTTCATCCTGACGCAAACTGGATGTGGCTAGTTTGAAAAGCCTTCTAAGACTGCAAAACCCACACAACTCATGGCCTCTCAACTACTTGTCTGATGCTGCTTTCTGCTTTATTTTCTCCTTTGTAATTCTCCATCCCGCAAGATTTGCTCACTCTTAACACAGGGTCTTTTTTGCCTCACCGATACTCTCACATGAGGTTCCAACAAGAACTGGGTAATATAAACCACCTGTATAAATACCGAGGGAGAGGAAAGACAGATAGATACAAAAGCTCTTGATATCTTTAGGTTAGTCTCTTTTGTTTTTCAAAAAATCAAAGTAGGTCTTACCCATCTAGCATTTGTATCAAGATAAAAACCAGTCACCTCTCATTTTCTCTCAACATAGATTGTCTAAATAGGAATAGCAATCCGCATGGACATGTCTGCAGTAATATAATAAATAAATTTGCATCCTGAAAAATTACAATTTGAACCTCACAAGTCAAAGTCAATTGGTTAAGAAAAGGTTGCTTTAGGTTATTCTACTTCCAAAAGCACCCACATGATTTCAGTCTGAAGTGGGTCTGAGTTTAAAAAAAAAAATTAAAAAAGAAGAAGTCCCCATACAAGAGACACAGTGTCTATCTTCTTTGCAACCATCTGAACTGATTTAGCACTAAGCAAAAATCATTGTTTGTACCTGTAAAGTCCTTGGTCTCTCAAAAGCCCTATCCAAAACCAAGTACAGTATCACTGGACACATATGCTTTTCATATTTACCTTGACTAAGAACAGAGGGTTGTTTTTCTCATGCAATAGGGAACAAGTGTGATGTTTAGTGATAGATACTAACAGCCTGAAACCAAAAAAAACATCTTTGATGTAATGTATTTCAGTGTAACTATCCTGATAATTTTTTTTGTTATTTAAAAGAAAAAAACTTTTTTTTTATTTTAAAAATACCACTTAGACTAAGAATTCATTATGTGCAACGGTTCAGCACATAGTGGCTGCTAGGCTAAGGCTTGGATGCTAGGATTGCACAGTACAGTTGTTTATGCTATACATTTTCTGATGATAGCTCTATAAAAGTTCCCCATGCATTACAAATGTTGACATGGGAAAGAGGAAGAGTCTACTGGTCAGATCCCAAGAGATCCATAGAACTCACTATACTTTAATGGGAGTCAGTGGGATGCAGGTATACTGCAAATGCTTATTATCACTCAGGCTGTGGACCAAACTGAAGATAAGATACAACAAAAAATGCTGACTAATGCCATCAAAAAGGAAGTTGTAAAAAGGAATATAGGATTTCCCTAGAGGTAGTACAATAGATATGGGAAAATCTATGTCAGTGTATAGGGTTGGAGCCTGCAATTAGAGAGGCAGCTGAATTTGGTATTAGAGGACTTCCTTTGTGTAAACGAAACCACTGGGTAACATCAGATAACAAGGCTGATATGGAAAAAGTAAAGTCCAAGGCCCTTATGCTATATCAGTGCTTGGCTGCTGAAATTGTCCTGGTGGGTGACAGGCAGCTGGAGACAAGTTATAGCAGTCTGAAAATATTCTCACTCATTATCTAGGACTGGAGAGCTGTCAAGCTGGGAGTTCAGCTGCATTATCCCTTCTCACCCTGCAAGCACCTGGGACGACTTCAGTTTTGCTAGTCCCAAGAGCGGTGACGGACACTGGATCCACTAGTGACACAGTCTGGCCCCAGGAGGAGCTGCCGGCTGACACTGTGCCCCTGGTCAGACAAGCCACCGCTGAGATCTAGAGGCTGAATGTGGGACACAGAACAGAGCAGGAGCTGTAAGGGTGGGTAGAGGGTGTCTCAGAGCTATCCAAACATTACACCAGGGCTTGTGGAGAGGTCACCTTATTCAAAAAAGCACTCTGGAGAAGAGCTCCTCTTGCCCTTGCTATGGTTATCATTGAAACCATGGGGAACATGAAGAATTATTTTCTTTCCTAACCTTTCCATACACTTCTTCCTCATATTTATACATCTCATCAATGAGAACTTGCCTTCCTGCCTTCTTTTCTATTTCATCATGGGCTTTCACATACCTGTATTTCCAGGACGTCTGAATGACAGCTGAAGTAACATGTGTTTTCCTAGTTATCTGTCACATCACCTCACACGTGTGCCATTTCAAAATGAGATGGTGCTGGTGTTTATCTCATCTTTTTATGTGAAGAGTCTCTAGAGATGTAATTTTTCTGTCAGAGCTGCTGGGCTTCTCCTGTTTCTTTTGTGATTGTTTTTGATGCAGTGACCAAAATTCTGTATAATCTAGTCATTTTGAAAATATGCCAATGATTTCTGTAATGGCACAGCCTTCAGTGTTTTCTATGCTTCTCTTCATGCAGCTCACTAATACCTCAATAATACAGACTAATATTCTCTCCAGTACATCTCTGAAAATACAAAGACATGCTGTTAGAAATTTTCAGCAATTTTTTAAAAACCTTTTTAATCTAAATTAATCAAGTTTAAAATCACTCCTCAGCATTCGCTGAATTATACGTGTTCAAACAGAGTTTCACTGGTCATTTAGTCAGGGTTCATTTATTAATTTGTTAGAACCAGCTGACAAAGAGTGCTCTTCTCTTTGCTGACCAATTATTCTTATGTCTGCAGGAAGAGTGAGGAGTCTGAAGTTACAGTTTGACAATTAAGATATTTAAACCCTGAATAATTTGGTATGCTCTCCTATGAGGCCGTTTAGTTTTTTGTCTTTTCCTAGAAGTCTTCTCAATAATTTTAAAGAATAATAAGATTGATAAAAGAGGGAAGGACTGAATGCTATGCTGTGACATTCAACATGTAAATCTCCTGATGAATATGTGTTCTAAACTG
Source organism: Syrrhaptes paradoxus (assembly GCA_013400615.1). Lineage (NCBI taxonomy): Eukaryota > Metazoa > Chordata > Aves > Pterocliformes > Pteroclidae > Syrrhaptes > Syrrhaptes paradoxus. The sequence continues at coordinate 35,719 of VZTO01016515.1, read as the reverse complement.
CCATTAACTATCAAAGTGTATTTCTGATTAAAATTCAGTTTCTTCTATATAGCAAAGCAAAGTGCATTTGTAATAATCATTTCCATTAACACTGGATTGTTTAAATTTAAGAATAAATGTGAGGTACTTGGAACACACTTTTGACTATGCTATGCAATCCTTCAGACATTGCTGCAGAAGGATTTCTACAACCACATTTCATAACCCTTAGGTCTTTTTCTCAGCATCTTTTGTAAACCTTTCCATCACACCCACAATATAAGCAAGAGTGAAATCCTGATCCTTTTGAAATAAATCAGAGTTTTGTCATGAACTTCAATCGGATCAGGGTTCACTTCTTATGTGACTGCTGTTTAAAAAATGGAAAGTAACTTCCTTTGGGAGATTCATTAAGTGAAAGCAAGAAGATGTTAAATCTACTAATATGCTTTATGTTTATTGTTATAGCTTTGGCTAGTTTTTAATATGGATAGAATCCATCTGTTGCTCCTAATACCACATTTTTCTGTTTATTAAAAAATGAGTATGTAGTTACAGATGCATATGCCCAAAAATTATATAGCAGGACTAATTTTGTTAAGGAATAGCATATGTAGAATTGCTCTCAACTACATTAATTCATATACATAACCTCATTCAAATAAAAATTAGCCCTGCTGTACAGCTTGTCAGCCATCTCCTTCATGTTTACCCTAAAGTCCCTTTTACAATCCTCGAACAATGATAAACAATGTTCAAATGGCTACAGTACTGCGTATACACTCACGTTTCAGTTTTATATCATCAGAGGGGCCTTTGAATGCAGAACAGATTTTTGTGAAACAGCCATCCTTCATGCAGTATTTAACATCCCGTTTCATTCAGTGTATCTATACAGAAGCTTAAAGTATTAATGTTAATCTTGGAAGATGTCTTAGCTGTTATTCATGACAATCTTCCTGTGTGCTATATAAAAACAAAATTATCACAGCTACAGCCTGTTAATATATCTGGGGCCAAACACGGATACTTGGGATTACTGGGCTTTTTAGCAGCAAAGTACCAGTAATGCTGTATGACTGGCTTGGTATTTGTGATTATCACCCCATGGTACCTTCAGAGTTCAATTTCTTAGCCCATTTGCCCACTTAGCATATCAGCTACTGGTGAAAATACTGTAGACTTAATATTTTTCCAAAATGCAATTCCCCACCAAGATCAGTTTATTGAGCTAAAAGCTCCTGACTATTCTTTCTTGGCCAAAAATGACTAGTGCCACTTAAAGGCTTGAAAAGAGAGGGAACAACAGAGAACCATGTGGCCCACGATTTTTCCGGAGGCAGTTACTTAGTGCTGGAAGACAGAGTCAGCACTGATCCATGTTTTATAATGCCATGGCAGTGTTGCCACCAGTGCACACTTCTTGCCACAGTGCAGCATTCACAAAGTTTTATTTGAGGAGACAGACATCAGTCTGGCTCTCTCACTGATTTAGCACAAGCCCATTGCATACAGACTAGAGCATATTTCCAAGGCTCGCACATTGAATCCACATGTACTTTTCCCATTTACTCTCACATTTTCACATATGCCGACAGCACTGACAGTACTTCACATAACTGCATGTCTGCCCCACATGTGCAGAACCCAGCAACACACACAGCGCCTGGCATGTGCACTGCAAACACTTAAGTGTCTGCTCAGAAATCAGTCTGCTTTTCTCCAGGTTTATTCTCCCGAGTTCCAAATAAAACAAAAACCTTTAGAGGTTTGACTGTGACACTAGCACTCCTTATCTGTAAACCTGCTTCACTTAATTTAAAGCTGTGATTGTGAGTGCCAGACTGTGTTCATTTTCTGGAGAAGTAAAATATTTCTACTTCCTTTGGAAACATTTTTTTTTTTGTTCTGTAAATTGAAATGCCATGTTAGATGTCAGATGAATGAATTTTGATTACTGTATTTATTTCAAAGCTGTTGACAATCACTTCTCCAGAGATCAAGCTGCAGATATTATACCAGTCTTAGTCAGCAACAGAAACCTTTGCAAGTATCATCTTTTCTTCACAGGCCTGAGGGAACAGGAACAACATTTCACAAAACAGTTGAAATTTTTGCAGTTACAGTGAGTATTTTAGAAAGCTATATATCAATTTTAATCTCACAGTAATACCAGTGGGAAGGGACCTTAGGAGATCTCTGGTTGACCCTCCTGCTCCAAGCAGGATCAGCTGTGAGATCCAAACAGGTTCCTCAGGGCTTTGTCCAGTGAGGTCTTGAAAACCTCTAAGGACAGAGATTCTCTGGGCAACCTCTGCCCCTGCCTGACTATCCTCAGGCTGAAAACCTTTCTTAAATCCAGTCTGTGCCCCTCTTGGTTCCATTTATGCCTGTTGTCTCTCATCCTTCAACCACGTGACACTGTGACAAGATTGATTTTTTTTTCCCCTGGGTAATGCCATACCTACGAGGGGCTGCTGTTACGTGCCCCCAAAGCCTTCTTGTCTCCAGGCTGAACCAGCCCCAGTCCCTCAACCTCACAGGACAAGTCCTCCAGCCTCAACCATCCTGGTGGTCCTCCTTCCAGACTGTAACAGCCTAACTTGTGTATAAGAACATAGTAGGAGAAAATGTCAAAAGCTCTTCTATAGTCACAGTAAATGACATCTGCTGCCCATTCCTCATCCATCTAGACAGTCATTGTATCACCAAGGGCAGTCAGGCTGCCCAGGCAGCACCCACTTTTGGTAGAGCCATGAAGGCTCCTCCCTATCACCTTCTCCTTCACATGTCCAGAAGCATGTTCCAAGGGAGCACTGTCCATGATTTTCCCAGAAATCAAAGTTAATGGAGCTGACTGACCTTTAGTTTGGAGATCAAATTTTACAAATCTAAGGCCTTGGGGATGTAGGACGAGCAAAAACATTTAAGTCTGATCTACTCATGAAATGTCTTCCTTGGACAATTGACATTATGGTGTAGAGCAGTTTAAATTTGGTCTTCATGTTGGAGCTGAAAGTAGAAAAAATATCTGTGGTTAATAGAGGGGAAGTTGTTTTCTGGTTTGTTTTTTTTTAATTTTTGATAAGTCTATATTTCTTCTAGAATCACAGAATCACAGAATGGTTTGTGTTAGAAGGGACCTTTAAAGATCATCAAGTTCAACCCCCCCTGCCATGGGAAGGGACATCTTCAACTAGATCAGGTTGCTCAAAGCTCCACACAACTTGACTTTGAGCACTTCCAGGGATGGAGCATCCACAACATCTCTGTTCCAGTGTCTCACCACCCGCATTGTAAAAAATGTCTTCCTTATATCCAATCTAAATCTACCCTCCTTAAGTTTAAAACCATTGTCCCTTGTCATGTCACTACAGGCCCTGGTAAAAAGTCTTTCTCCTTTCTTATAAGCACACTTTATATGTTGAAACGCCACAATAAGGTCTCCCTTGAGTCTTCTCTTTTCCAGGCTGAACAGCCCCAACTCTCGGTGTTTTTTCGTAAGAGAGGTGTTCCATCCCTCTGACCATTTTCACAACCCTCCTCTGTACCCTCTCTAAGACATCCATGCCTTCCTCGTGTTGAGGACCCCAGAGCTGGATGCAGTACTCCAGGAGGGGTCTACAAGAGCAAAGGAGAGAATCATCTTACTTGACATGCTGGCCATCTTCTTTTTATGCAGCCCAGAATATGGGTGACTTTCTGGGCTGCCAAGTGCACATTGCCAGGTCATGTCCAGTTTTTCATCCAGCAGTACCCCTACATCCTTCTCCACAGGGCTGCTCTCAATCAATTCATCTTGCACTCTATTGATATTGGGTTTTGCCCCAACCCAGGTGCAGGAGCTTGCACTTGGTCTTGTTGAACTTCATGAGGTTCACATGGACCTATTCCTCAAGTCTGTCCATCGTCCCTCTGAATGGCATCCTTTCCCTCTAGCATACCAGCTGCACCACTCAGCTTGGTGACATCTGCAAACCTGCTGAGGGTGTGCTCAATCCCACTGTTCAGGTTATTGCTGAAGATATTAAATAATAATGGTACCAGTAAGGACCCTTGAGAGACAGCACTAGGACACTGAGCCATTGACTGTAATGCTTGGACATGAACATCCAACCATTCTTTACCAATCTAACAATCCATTCATCAAACACATTTATCTCCAATTTAGCAGCAAGAATGCTGTGGGAGACCTTATCAAAGGTCTAGGTAGATAACGTCCATAGCTCTTCCCTTGACCACTGATGCAGTCACTCCATTGTAGAAGGCCACTAGATTAGTCAGGCCCATTTGCCCATGGTGACACCATGTTGACTGTCTCTGAGCTCCTCCCTGTCTTCCATATATTTTGACAGGCCTTCCAGGAAGATCTCTTCCATTATCTTACCAAGAATAGAGGTGAGGCTGACAGGTCAGTAGTTTTCAAAGTCCTCCTTTTTACCTTTTTAAAAAGTGAGTGTGATGTTCCCCTGTTTCCCTTTTTTAAACATTTTGCTGAACATTCCTCCATAGACCTTATTCATAATTAGAGCTTCTGCCAACTTTCATGAAAATTAAAACATTAGGAAGTTGTTAGAAAATTTTATTCAACAGTTTTGTTAGGGAAATTAATTAAAGATAGTACACTCTGTGTGCAGAGCTATTTAAATATTTTTCATTAAATAAAACCACTAAAAATGCGAATTCTCTAAAGTAAAATATTATAATTCATATAGATCCTGCTAGAGGAAGAGTTAACTTAAAATGAAAAATGGATGAGCTGTATCCTCCTGTAATAGTTCTTTCCCAGTTTGAAATCCACTCCCTATTTCAGCATATTAAAACTTTATTTATTGTGCTTATTGGTGTTATGCTCCAGAAACAGTTCCTGAAAGTGAAATATATTCTTAATTCTGTACATCTCTGATGTAGATGTTACTCAAATGGATTACAGAGTTTTAATAATTTATGCAAAATAATCTATGCAAAAGGATGAGTTAAATAAATCTATTTTATTACTATATTTAGTAACAACACCATGTAATACATATGAAAACCAGTAAATGTAAGAGTTTTCACACATATTATATTGTCTTGCATTTCTGACCTCAGTTGTTCTTGATGCCAATATGCTGTGCCGTGCACATTCAGATGCAGTTTAGCAATTGGATACATTTTTGGGCCACAGTAACTTCATCAGAAAGCTGTAAGTATGGAAAACCTTTTACTGCTATTTCAAAATTGCACAGAAGAGCAATGTTCACAATAGTACACTATTGAAATGCACGTCACTCAAGTGCGTGATCAATTAGTTAACTGATGCATGCCTTCATAACTCTTGTTGCTTCTCCTGGCTATGTTTTTCTTTCCTTGTCTGTCTTTTTCATCATATGTTGTTATCAGCTCTTACACAGTCCACACACAAAGAAGGTAAATTTTCCAGGTTTTCAGAATTGTTCAAATTATTTTCCAACATATGTCCTTTTCATTCCTTTTCATGTCCTGTCTCCTAATGAACTTCGCCGAGGCCACAAGTACAAAATCCTGCTTATCCATGTTCGGAAAGGGAAACAGGTAGTCAACTGAAGTTCATTGCAAAGTATATATAACTAGTAGGAGGAAAATGTGTTCTTTGATGGGATAAAAATCTCACCAAATAGGGAATAAAAAATATCCCCAAGGATTTTCCCACAAAAGAAATGGTCTTCAAAAGAACATGGAGGAGATTTCCAGCAGCAGGAAAGATCTAATGGTACATTAAAGTGTTTAAATTAAGGGGTAATTGCAGAAGTGACTGAAACCCAAGTTTTCCCTTTCCCGAGTGGCTATCCTATAGAACAGGCTATAATCAAGCTCTGACTATAGCCATGTTGTACTCATGGTCTAGTGAATCAACTCTGATGATTACAGCATTTGCCTCAGTAAGTGAAGGTTCACATCTTACGGTAAGCTTCTCTTGTCCATATTTTCTTAACATTCTGAATCATCAAAATTCTGCTCTGCTTATGGTTGTAGCTGCTGCTAATCTGGTTAGTTATTTAGCATTCAAAGTTTTAGCTGGAATGATAAAGAGGAAGTAATATATTAAACTAGAGAGACTAAATAAAATCAGGATGATTAAATATTTGCAGCCTACATAATGTTTATCTTGTGTAAAGAGCATGAAGAGTCACAAATCTGATTTTATTGCAAGGTCTTCAGTAAAATGTATTATAACTACTTAGAAACATTTAGCCAACATAATATCTTCTCATATATATCTTCAGGCCAAGTGTTAGAATAAATTACCTCAAATTTATCTTAGCCTCTGTGTCTATTTACAAAGAATTATCATTGCTAGTTATTAAATAACTGTGTAGGTGCTACATAAAATTGAAGTAATTAGCTGTCAAATACAGAAAAGATGAAGAAACTCAGAAATGTCCCATCATATACAATGTGATAAAATTTTGTCCTTGTCAAAGACAAGTGTTTGCTACTGCTTTTACTGTGTGTATTAATAAAGTTCTAGCTATTATAATTGCTGCAGTAAACAGGACACTAAACTGAACTCAGTATCTATGTACGATGATTTACAGATGTAGGGATACAATCTTCAATCCTGTGAATGAGAAATTAGGTCTTGAATTGAATGTGTAACTGGGAATGGGTTCCTATGTCCATTTAAACTATGGAGTAACCATCACTTAGAAGCAATCATAAATTAATTACAGGTTTTAAATTGACACCTTTTGTTAACACAGCTTTAAAAGTGAGGACAGTTATTTAATCAAGATCCTTTTGATTCTCAGTCTAAAATAGTTTAGACTTTAGAATAAGATTAAATACCAAGGAGATTAATTTCTTCTCAAACAATATAATCCCTCAAACGAATAGAATGTAACTCAAGAAAAGCAATTATGCAATGATGACGGTGTAAAATCGAATCATTTAGTTCTTTATAGGTGTCCTCTTCTAACAATTATTTTTTGCTGGCTAAAAAATCTGAAACTCTATTTTGCTTAGTATGAACTCCAAAATAAACTCAAGCATTATGGAGAAATGTGTCAGGTGAGAGCTTGGATAAATAATAGTCTGGTCTACCTGTGCTTGAAATGTGGGGTTCTGAGTTCCCATGTTCATCAACCTCCTTTGATGTTCCTAACATGCTCCTGACACTGGTAGGTCTATGTTCAGATAAAAATTATCACTAAACTTAAAGTCCCAGAGTTTCACTCAGCGTCTTGACAAAGCTAAAATAGCTGTTTTTCCCAGAGCATTGCTTCTGTTTTGCTTCTGTTTTGATTATTAACCTTCCCTTGAAGCATCAGAGCTGACCACCGCTGAAGACAGGCTATTGGGCTGGGTGGCAAGTGGTCTGAGAGAGCACAAAGAATTCATACAACATTTGACATTTCCTGCACTGCTTTCTGTCTGCTTTGATCTTATTACTTTAACTGAACATTTAACAAGAGAATAACTAAGTAAACACTGTTAGCAGACAGTACACATTTTTGTTTTGGTAATTCAAAATATCTTGCTCAATATTTCCTGTGTTTTGGCTACTATTTATTCTCCCTGCTGCTTTTGATCCTGTCCAATGCAGAAAAACTTTCAGGCCACTCTTAAAATCTCTATTCCTGTCAGGCAGCATTTTCCTGTTTTCTTTCTTGCTTGCTCTGATTTGCTGCAGTTATCTCACCAATTAGTGCATTGACTCTGGGCTCCAACTCAAGTTCTTTCCCTGTGAGTGTGGTACCATTTAGATTCTGTTTGTAAGAGTAATTCTGGAGCATAGTTACAATTTTAGTGGTTACAGCATATCAGCTAGAGTGCTGTTGTAATTTATTTGTCTTCTCTGAAAAATGTTTTATGTACATATATATGTTGCCACTTTGAACATGTATATAGGAAATGAAAGTATATGCATTTTTCTGACAGTTGTGAGACCGCCTTTTGTCATAACTAGGATTCAGCAACACCAGATGTGTTTACTAGGAGCATTTTTTAAGAATTTTTGCTCACCTTTATAATCTAGACAAGCCTTCCTATTTCTTTTTCATATTACTCAAGATACAAATGAGTGTATCCTTTTAATGTAGTTGGAATTTCTTTTCTGATTTCATAACTCCATCATATTTAAATATATCTATCTCAAAGAAAAAAAAAGAAAACAATAAAACCAAAAACCTGTCTGCTTGTGTAATACAGTAGTGACAGGAACAGAAATACAGATCTTGCTTGGTTGCAGGGACAAAAGCGTATTTATAGGCTGCGTGTTTCAGCTTTCTTCATAGAGGAAGAAACTAGGGGTAAAGCTGGTATTAAATGGTTCCTTATCTGGAGTCCTTGAACAAGGGGGAATCTGGAAATCTGTTGATAGAGGGGCATTGGTAGAGCTCTGACATACTCTTGCAATCTCCATTTTAAAGCTCACTTTAAATGCACAATCCCAGAGTTACTGAGCTCCAGGTTTTACTTTGTGACACAATTGCTGCTGATTAGGCCTGGCAGCGGACAGCTGTGTCTGGCTTACAGTATTTTTTATTCCACCCTTTCCTAGTAGTTGTGCAGAGAGAATAGGAAATGTCTGATCTGGGGGGAAGAGGGTTGCTGTAGAAATGGAATTCATGAAATGCAATTTCATTTCTGGAAGATACCCGTGCATACTAAACAAATCCCATCCACAATAAGTGACTATCCTGACCCCTCGGCTGTAAATCCCCTTTGAATGTCACTTAGGGGATATGGTTGTTATTCCTCACCAAAGGATGCAGGATTTTTTTTCAAGAAAACTGAGAGCTGTCTGATGAACAGCTTTTGAAAATATCTTTCCTGAAGTCAGAAAGAAATGCAAATATATTTGTATTTCATGTGATGCATAGGTCTTAGCTGCTTCATCTAAGAATCTAAGGAAAACACATTGTATAATAGGATATTTATTTAAAGACAAGTTGTTGTAAAAATAACTGAGACTTTGTTACAGAAATGGAAGGAAGGAAGGAAGGAAGGAAGGAAGGAAGGAAGGAAGGAAGGAAGGAAGGAAGGAAGGAAAAAAGGAAGGAAGGAAGGAAAGAAGGAAAGAATCCCTATTTACATTATCAGTGTCCTCTATACATACACATGACCATGCAGAGCTATTATTCTGAGGAGCATGTACTGCAGTCGCTTTGTGTAGTCTAATCAGAAATGTGATATCTGCTGCAATTCTGCCAAAAGAAAAACAATTTATCAGGCAGTAAAAGAGAATTGGCTTACCTCACCTAGTGTCAGAAACACATTACATCTGTTCAGTGCTTCTGTCCTTGAGCCACCTGACAGTCTCTACTCATCATTTGAATCATAGTCATGTGGATGCTCAATGTAACAACACAAAAGGATTTTAAAGGAAAGAGGATTCCACTGCTGAGGGAGCCATTGCCCAAAATGTGGAATGTTTTGTAAACTTGTATTTAATGTTATCTTTTCTCAGTGCATTGTCCTACATTACACTTGTTGAGTTGTTTTTCACATTAAAATTAGTACTTGAGAAAAAAAGGAAGGAAAGCACTGCATATATAGAACGCTTATCCTTTGCTGTAAAACACTGTTCATTAAGCTGCCACGTGAATGTGTGGTTTAAAAATATTCTGTCTTGGTAATGTCTGATTGGCCACCAGCTGCTTAGAGTTACATGGTATTTTGGAGGAAAACAGCCTTTTCTTACAAAACACGCAGTGAGAAAACGCAGATGTCAGAGCAGTGACTGAAAACAGAAAGGCAATATTTTGTTCAGGTGATTGACTGAGTTTTGTTCCATCAGCAAAAGTTGATTCTTCAGCAGAAAGACAGCATCACAGCACTAGTCATTGCAATTGGTACCAACTGACACAACAATAAAACATTTGACCAAAATTGTCCTCCGTTCAGATTCTCAAAGGTGTTTAATAACCCAAAAATGCAGGAATTGAGCATTTTTCTTAGGACTTTCAATAAACCATCAAATATACAACAATTAAGAAAATGCCTCTGGGTACTGCATGTATGGGCACATCTGCAGCCCCGTAATATCCTGACGATGTAACTCTTTGAGGAATTGCCATGGCCTCTCTGCAGTGCAAAGATGTACCAGGAGTGTTCAGAAGCTGTGTAGAAGTAAAACTCTAATACCATATTCACTCACAGAAGGAAAAGAGTAAGTGTCATTTCATTATCCTTTTATTTGACATTCATTTTCTTTCATCAGTAAAAAATTCTTCATAAGAGCAACTGGTAGTTCTTGCTCCTTAATAAAGCATGAAGGATATTTCATTGGATTCTATAATTAAAAGTGTCTTCAAGCATGTTCAAAAGAGGCCAGTGCTATTTAACCAATTAGATCACAGTAACTGTCATAAACTGCAGGGGGGGTTCTCGCAGTGTCCCTCACTTTTTTGCTGAAACTGCTAACAATGTCAGAGTAAAGCTTTGGGAAGAAAGAGAAAGACTAACTTTTTTTCAAAGCCTAAAAACTTTCAGCTCTGAATTGTCACATGACACCTTGGCAACGACAAGATTTGTATTCTTTTCTTTTTCTTTTTTTGAACTGCCTAACTCTTTTGCAGCCCCCATCTGTACAAACATATATGGAACAGCCTCACACAACCATGGTCAGCTGTCCCAGCCATGTCCCCTCCCAACCTCTTGTGCACCCCCGGCCTCCTCACTGGCGGGGTGATGTGAGAAGCAGAAAAGGCCTTGACTGTGCGTAAGAACTGCTCAGCAGTAAAAAAAACTTCCCTGGATTATCAACACTGTTTTCAGCACAAATCCAAAACATAGCCCTGTACCAGTCACTACGAAGAAAATTAACTTTATCCCAGCCAAAAACAGCATAGTTGCTTTAAAGAGGTGGGGGAAAAGTATTTTTCACTTCTTATGCTCTCAAGATTTTAAAAACAGAGACTGTTATTGTAAATTATTAAAATAAGTGCTGGAAGGAGTATACAGGAAAAGTTGAGTTCCAAGAGCTACAGTCCATTCACACTGACACCAGCTACTGTGTTCATGTAATTTTCTTACATTCCCAGGGATTTGCTCCCAAAGCTCTAAGCCTCCTCTGATGTGATTCCCAAGCATCCATCTCAGCCAGGAAGTCTGTGACTTTATGCCCAGGAAAAGCAAAGTGTTTGTTAATAATACTAGCTTATAATTTTTGAAGCCCCAGCTGATGCAACTGAGAACATATGCAAAGAAGATGTTACAGCCCAGTGGTGTAGGCATTTCTGATATTGTCTGGGGGTTCGTATTGTTCATACAGTTTAGGTATCAAATTCCCATTAAAAAATGGACTCCGTTGAAAGATAACAGTAATTCTAGTTGGTAATGCATTGCCTCTGATGGAAATCAGGTAAAGAAATGTTTCACTGGCAGTGTTTTCCTTCATTTATTCCTGATTTTCTCCTTTTTGCAAGGGCAGACCACAGCAGTTCTTAATTCTGCCAAGTATTGTCAGAAACAGCATAAACTACAACAGTTTGGAAACGAAACAAAGATTGTATGCCTGCTATATAAAGCGTATTATTTTATGTGCATAAATTTATGCATCAGTTCCAGATGTTCAATGTACCTGTACAGATTTTTCATGTACTAGATAGGTAAAGATACTTTGCTTTTTCAAAATTTCTTAGATTTCGGATTCACTTACTTATGTTTATAAAAACGTATTAGAGATTCGTAAGTGTAAGAAACTGTAGCTCCAGCATTGTTGAATGTTTTTAATAAAGTCCCAAGGGGCTTTTTCACAAGTTTGTAGCAGCAGTCATGTTTTCAAAGCCCAATCTCCTATATCAGCCGTGTTTACAAGATAAGGCTGGATTCATATCTCAGTAAAAGGACACATTTGAAGAGCCTTACAGAATCCATAAGGGAAAAAGAAAACGAGTAGGGGTAAACGTAAAAAGAGAACAATGTAAAAAAAAATACAATAAACACAAAGCAAAGAATCTTCTTACTGCATTTTTCCAGGGTTGCCTTGATCTCCTGCCCCAAGAGTCTTTGCTTTTTGTCACCTTTAGTTGTGTCTCAGGCATTCCGTCTTTACCAAATTTTGGTACTCAGCACACCACTCTCACATTTTAGTATAACCCTCATCTCCTCTGTCCCTGTTGCCAGGTGAGTTGTAGATCAGCACTGATACTGGGAACAAATTAAAGCAACAGCTTATCTGAGAGCTGCATAGCACTGTAGAGAATACCAAACATTTATAAATGTGTCTACTCTGATATAAATCCTGGAGCAAGGAAAATGTTTAAGGAAGTGTTTGGTTGATACGTAGGATGCATTTTCAGCACTCCCACCTTGTGAGTATAAAGTACAATGCTCACAACTGTGTATGTCTTCTAATCCACACTCACTACCACTGTCAACCTGTAAGGGTAATGAGATAAGGCTGCCTTTGTTTCTGACATTTTACTTCTGCCAGTACTCTGCAAGCAAACAGCAGACCACCCAAGTAACTCATATTTCATATATATGACTGCAGGGAGGCTCAGAACTTCTTTGTTTTCCTGCAAAGCTTTAAAATGAATCCTACTTGTTAAATTCTGCTCTTGTCAACTCTTGTTGACATAGAAGAATTTATTGCTGAGGGGCCAGGTGTGATGACAAACACCTGGGAACTTGATACTCATAATTAAAAGCTAAGAAAATGCAGCTCATTGTAAGAGCTATCATCAGAGGAAATACCTTTTGTTAGACAAATTGATATATGGTTGTCAGCTCTGGTCAGTCTTGTGTTCCTGTCTCTTCAGGCCATAGTGAAGCAAAGATGCCATTTTAAAGTTGGGAGTGTTGGACAAGTTGTGATGCAGTGTCGCCTTCAATAGAGAAGAGTCTTAGTCTGTGATAGATACAGTTACATGAACTAATGGAAATTTAAGTATTAAGAATGTGTGCATATCTTGATCATTATATATCAATGGGTTTTAGTGGCTCAGCTTGGAGGAATATTTAGACAATTTTCACAAGAGTATGAAAGACATCAATAATTTTTTTAGAAAAACTAAAAACCCAACCCTACCACCACTAGATGGCATTGATTCAGCATCCAAACTTAGAAACAGGCTTCAGCTTCACCACAATTAAACTGTATTTCAGTGTCAGCTTTAATACTGAAAGCACTCATTATCGTTGTTCTTCGTTTTCCTTTGTGTACACTATCCATCCTACACTATCTTCTTTCTATCTGTATCATAGAGTATCATTGGTATGCATTGTCAAATAGCATAATTGCTGAGATGGATGCATTTTTAAAGATGGATGTCAGAGAAAATTTTCATTCTGATGTTATTCAGTCACTGCTGCCTCCTTTCAGAGTCTGAGGAACCTCTGAGATTGTCAGGGTCTATATCAAAATCCAGCACAGCTTGTGGTGAACTAGCAACTGCAGGAGGTTGGAGGTGTGCTGTTTTGATATCAATAATTCCAAGAGCTGCTGCTCTGGCTGTCTTAGTGAACCTCAGATTTTCACAACCAGCAGCTGCCTCATTCACCATAGAATTTCCATGGGCTGGAGGAGACTGTGGTCTCTCTAGACAAGGAGCCAGAACTGAGGATTTAATCCCAGTTTCTTCTGTCTTTCCCACTGACATGCTGGAAGCATGTGTCAGCTCCTACCGCTGCCTCCTGTGTGAGCTTTGACACAAAGCATGAGATTATTTCTTATTGTGCTCATTCTGTGCCTGCTGTTTAAGGAGTGAAGCCACAGTGCCTGCTGCCTGCACCATTCCCAGCATCACCTTTTGCACTTTGCCAACCAAACACACCTTGATGGGGATAATGGAAAAGGGCATGGTGACCTTTGTCTTCTGGGGGTGGCAGCTACCCTGGGAAGATATCCTTGTGAAGACAGATCTTTCTATAAGGTAATGGTCCCTACGTGACTGACTGGACACAAATACTCCCCGCATCCTCTGAATTTCAGATCCCTGCTGTGCCCTGCACAACTGACTTGAGGTTTTGTTCCTCTACATGGGACTGGGACAGCAAGGACCGGACAGGCAGCATATCAGGATGGCACTCGTGATCAGGATGCTATTTGGGCCTTCACTGCTGAAGGCATGAGCATGCCAAGTGTCCCCACACATGTGCACATGGCACACACAACTCAATCTATCAGCCATGGTTACTGTGGCTCTGCCCTCCTAAGCCACTATGCCTTCTTTTGTCTTTTCCTGTGGGCTGGGATGTGCTCTACCAGCAGCCCCAGGGACACCAGAAAGAACTAGGTCTGAGTGGTCAGCCAGGGAAAATGTTGCTGACGAGCAGCAACACTGTACAATGCAGGAGAAAGAAGGGGAGCTGTGGGCAGGACAGAGGAATTTGCTTGTTTTCTGCTCCACTCAGAGCTGGCAGGGGAGGGAGAAAGGGAATGCAATAAGGTCGCCTGCAACCTGTGGGAACGAGACTGGAAAAAGGCTTGGAGACAGAGACAGCAGGTACCTCCTTCTAAGGAAATCTCTTCCTCCTCCCACCATGAGTTCAAGAGCTTCTGGCCTGTTTCTCTCCCCCAAAACCCTCCTTTTCAGCTATCAGAAGAAATGATTCATCTGTTCTCTGACCAGGCTCTGCCTGAACATCTGAGAGCAAAGGTGAAAACACTCTGAGTTCACCAAATATTACAAGATCAAAGCAGTTTAGATGAGCCAGATGCACTTAGTCATGACTTGCTCATGAATAAGACTTAGTCCCACTGGCATTCAACAAGACTAAGGAGGAGTAGGTCCATGAAAGAACAGAAATGCCTAGTCAGCACCTCTAAATCCATGCTCCACAAAGCCCTGCTAGAGTTCCCCATGTTCCCAAACTGACATCTGTATCCTTCCCTGCACACTTTCCAGATTGTTTCTTGACAAGCCAAGAGTGGCTTGAATCTTTGGTAATGCTGAGGGGCAAGGTAGCTAACCCATATTTCAACTAGATTAGATTTCAAAAAAAGATCTGGACAGTCTAAACTGGTTTGTCTTTCTCATACCACTCTTGCCAAATTTGGTTGTAAAGAAAACTAAGGGTATAGGAGGCTGAAGGGAGAGCTGATAAACACCTGTATCCTGTGAACTGTAAGGAAATCAGAGTGCCTTCCTGTAATAGGAAAGATTTGGTTTCAGGTCACTTCTCTCACTGCAAGGATTTCATCCCTCAACTCTGTGCTGAAGGTCCCAAGTTAGCATCGCACCTTTAGATTTCTTTTATGGCTTTCACCTTTAGCGCTTAAATCAAGTTTGAAAGTGGACATAGGCTTTGCAGAGCCTGGCAGAGCACTGCTCAAAGGTCTTTACAAAACTAGACCCTAAAAATAGTATTAGTTCCAGTAGTTTATATGGGATTGGTTCCAAGGAATTTTAATCTCATCTTCCAAAATGGCTAGGGTGACTTTCAGTGTTTTATTCCCTCAGAAAACTGTTCATAGTATGTTGCCACAGAGGTATCCAGCTAGTCTCTACTACAAAGACAGAACAACCTCAGCTCATAAATTCTGACAATAATGAAAGATAAATTTACTACAGATTACAAGCACGTGGGATGAGCAGATAGGTTAGATGGATATAACACTGAGGCTGGAAGATTCCAGGTGCCAAAATTTGCCAAAGGGTGCAAATGAAGTGGGAGAGATGTGGAAGGAAGAACAGCTGGATTTTGTGAGGTCTAGTGTGACTCTTTATAGCTCCACACTGAAGCCTTTCAGTAATCAGCAAGTGTTACATGACATATACATTTATTTCTGGGTTTCCAGATGTGTACTACTTGCAGGATCACGCATGAAGCTTGATCCTTGCCTGATGAAAGAAACAGAATACATGGCAAAAAAAAAAGCACTGTCCTAAATGCTTCATTATTTAACTACAGGAATGTTAAGTCTTGTATGCCAAAAAAAAAAAAAAAAAAAAAAGTGTTCAATGAGATGCAATTTTCATAGTTTGCCTGGTAGCAATGAATCACAACTGTTTAGAAAGTGATTTTATTTACTGTGAATTACAGAGGATTGAAGATTTTTTTCAACTCACACTCACTGTGAACTGTAATGTTCCCTGGACACTGTTGTGACAACATTATGGGTCTACTTTTAATTCAGCGCTTGTTTTCTCTTTGAATGGAGATTGACTTGATGCCCCTGGATGAATCTATATAAGCATAATATAATCTTTCTAGCTGACAGGACTTCCATAATCCAGTTTGTTCCCAACCAGACAGATTCTGTCAACTTTATGCCTTTCAGAAGGCATTTACCGATATTTCAGCCAAGTCATTCTTCTGGTGTCTTGCAGTCTGCATCACTTTATCTATTTATAAAAAAAGGTTTAAAAATTTTCTCCAAGTACTCCCCACCTTTTATCAGGGGAGTTTGTTGAGTCCTGCGTTCACATTTCAAATATCATAGCTCTGCTGTAGCTATTTCCAATTGTTATGAATGGCGTTTTTTTAGTTTCTGCATTGTAGTTAATCCCTGTCAAAATCTACACAGCCTGCTGCTGAGGTTTTATTTTATAAAAGCAACAATTTTGAAGGCTACTCCTTGAAGACATCCTCAAGACACTTTCCACACTGTTGGCTATTTTACATGGAAACTGGGTGAACAGCAAGAGGCAAGAACCATTGCTACAAGAGGAACCGGGGCTGTAGATGGCTTCGTGAGGCTGGTTCATAAGACTCTGGCATAATACTGTGAAATCTGAAGTATAGTCACTGCAAACTATAGGAAGGGTTAGTGATTGTAAAAGTCCAAAGTCATCCAGCCCAGAGGTCTCTGAAAGACGGGGAGGGGGAAGTGCGAACTAATGTGAAGTGTAGATTGAGGAGACTATTCTCTTCCAGTCCTCTTTCTCTGAGAGAGATATAACTTCTGTACACCACTGAAGATCAGACATGCTCATATGAAACTTGTTTCAGTGTCTAGCAGCTTGGACCCACAATTCCCTGCAAAAGCCAGTGGTTAATTTTATAGTCAAAGGGGAAAAAGTGAAAAGAAGAGATGTCAAGGGTAAGGTCCAAAATGGTTCCAGTTCACCTGTGTTGCTGTGGGGTAGTTCAGTTGCCTCTGTCCCTATTATGGTGACAATAATCATGTCCAGGATGTCTTCATACCCCATCTGCCAACATAGCCCACAGCATCAAGCCCATTCCTGACCAAAGCCATCCCCACCTTGGCCTCAACAGGAGATGGTGCTTTAAAAGTCGACACCCCACTGCTGCAGCTGGCCCAGGCACAGGTGACGGTGGCATGCCTCCATCTCTGCAGTCCCTTGTTTTCCCCCGCAAGCAACAGCAAACAGAAAAGCACAGTTTATATTAATAAATTTAACATGCACGGTACGTTCCCTGGCATAGAGCAGCAGGCATGGGGGAGCCCATATGTATTTTAAACTCTTTTACTCTTCAGAAGTGTCTGGCAGCATCCAAACTGTGTTTCGGGGATGGTGCCCTAGCTGTGCTGTGTGTTGGTGGTGCTGATCGCCATGCCAGTGACCACTCTAACCATTCACCAGCACAGATTGCTGATATTGTTCCCTGACACCATTTAGCCATAAGCAAAGAGAATTTAGACTCTATCTACATTAGTCAAGAACATGTTATTCTCCAGGTAAACATACGGAGCATTAGAATTAAGGTTTGAGTTAATTCCTCCCATAACTTAAAAACTGCTTATCTTACCAACACCAAGCAGGACTGTAAACATTTCATCTTTTGTAATATATGATGATGAAACATTCATTGCACAGGAATAAAAAAGCAGCAGCCACTCCTGTGTCTCTTGTACATAAATGATTCTTAATATCTTTTAGAGCACTGGGAATCAACTTCATTGCGCAAACGTTTCATCTCAGTATGAAAAAAAATCCCTTCCAGACTGGTGTAGGAAGCACCCATAAACTTGTGGGCATTTATCATGACACAGATGTGACTCCAGCTTCTATCCCAAGATAATTGAGATTTAATGAAGAAACACAGGAAGCAATATTACAGTGGATCTCTGAAGATGCTTTCATAATTCAGCAGAAGTAAAGCCAATTAAGTCCATGTAATGAATATGTACCAAGCACTACAAAAAGAAATCACAAAGATATCTGCATGAATAAGATTATTTTCCCTTCTCATTTTGCAATCTGTACACAAGAGATTGCATGCAAATTATCTTTCTTTCATTCCAGAAAATCAACATCTCCTAAGAAGTGCGAAAAGGAGTGAAATAAAGAAAAATTGTGCCATCTATCACAGAAGACATTGTGAAGATAAATGTTGATTTCGTCATACTTACTGTATTTCCTTGAAATATGAGCTATCCTGGGGCAACATAAGTATCTTGTTTTTCTAAATGTTGTTCACTTGTGTTACATGGTGGTGAATGTCTGACATCTGCCCGTTTCTTCCTGAGATTAATCACTACCCTCCATGTTCTGCCAACAACAATATTTTTTTTTTCCCATGTATTTCAGCATCTATAGTATCTGTAGCTTTGGAAAACCAGTACCTCGGGCTGCTTTTTCTTCTTTGTACTTTGTCATTGAAAATATTATTGTTTTTGTGAGCTATCAAGTACATGGCTACAAAATCAACAGAAATATTTTGAGAAGAAGAAGAATTATTAATTTTAAATTCCCATATTCCTTGCCAACTTTTAGCTTTCTACTTCCAAAAGAGCAAAGCAAAAATATTGTAAAACATACAAGAAACACTCAGCTTTTGACCAAAGGGAAATTACATAGCTTTATTCTCAACATCAATCTTATAATCAAGAAGTGATTATCAGCTTTAGCCTTCCAAAAAGCATCTGAGATTTGAGGTAAGCTGTGCTCGGCTAACGAGGTTATCTAACGTAGCCCAATGTACTTGTCAAGGCCAATGATGATTAGTACACAGGCCTAAGGGATTTTTACATCGAACTACAAATCTCTTCCAATTTTTTAGGAAATTTTTATTCTATATGATTGTTGATCATTTTCTACAGAAATTTACTTTATGGTCATCTTTTCTGCTGCTGTACAGAAACAGTATATTCAAGGTTGCAGGTCAGTCTCCAGCTGAAATCTGGTTCATTTACAGTTCTGAGGGCTACATGACAAAGTCAATGGACTGATGTCACAGCAGCATTTAATGTACTGTGAACTGAAAACACAGATAACTTTTTTAAGTGTAGTGGTTGAATAATTCATAATTTAGGGGACACAAAGGGCAAGGATTTTTTTTCACCAAAATTATGATGTGAGATGTAACCAATAGGAAAGAAGATTGGAGGTTTTTCAAATGTCAGTGGAAAACAGAAAAGAAAGCAAATGAAGACTGACCTGTCAAGCAAGAGTTATATATACTCAGACAGGTGAGACACAAATACCAGAAACTATAGGTACAGATAATTTGACGAAAGTTACCGTTTCATGTTGTCACGAACATAAAACAAAGGGTGCAGAAATAAGAAGGCAAATATTTCAATAAGAGATGCAGATTACAACATGGAGATAGAAAGTCTGTATACATTTGATCTAAAATGCGTCACATTAAAAGACCTTATATGAATGTGTCGTAAGCACTCATTCTGTAAAAATGCAATATTCTAGTCTATGGAGTCCCTGCCTTAGACTCTGCGATGTTTTCCTGCCCTCTCCCATTCGTACAAGGGCTGTCCCCTCCAAAGTGCCATGTGATTCCTGGGTATGTCTGAGGCAACATAAAAAAATATTACAGAAGATACAAACTTGTTTATGACACAGTATTTTCTACAACAAACTATTGCTGCCTGTCCTCTACATAAAGTGTCTCTGCAAACCAACTAGTAAACCACCGTCATACATAGCATTTCAAGAAACTAATTTTCACACTGAAATAATTGCTAGTAACAATAATAGTCCTACTTAGTCTCATCAATTGCCATAACTGCTTACATGGATTTTGCAGCAGATACTACTTCTGATGCAGTAACAAGTTGCAATTAATTTTTTTAAAAAACTTTCAGCTGTGTAGACAGCATTATCAGTATTTCTATAAAACATAACACAAGACATGTTCTGAAAGAGTGGGACAGAGACTTCCATATATTAGCACATATTCAGGTCATAGGATTCTGCTTCATCATTGTGGTTCTTGTGACAGGTGGCATAGCTGTATTCTGAATTATAGGACATAATTCCCTATGGAAAGAGACTTTCGGTGACACTTGTAAATTCTTAGACAGACTTCTATATAAATGTCTAGTGCATATTATTGGAGCACATTAATTTTTTTCACTAAGCTAATAGCTGGAAGACATGCACTGAAAATACCATTTAGTCTTCAGTGAATGACTGAACTAGGCATTCTTCTGACTATTGGATTTCCTTACTTATTAATTTTGATTGAAAGGATAATTTTCCCAAATTATACGCTCTGCATTTAGGGTTTTCATCTTCAGGTACATACTGAAATTCATTTTTTGTAAGGAATACAATTGTATTGAAATGAGAAGTCATAAAATCCTTCTAAAACATGCATCCACAGCCCTTCTAAATGTTCCCTCACATTTTCTGTGCATTCCTAAAAATATTACACTTCAAGATGCAATTGTTTTAGACTCTTCAAGGACTCAGAGCTATTGCTCACATGTTTGAGAAAGCTGTGAATTTCTGGTTTTTTCATAGAATAAAATATACTTGTAGAACCATAAAATGAGGGCTTGTGACTGTGTGTAACATACCCTACAGGGCATTAGTTTGAAAAGCACCTGCCACTGTAGGAGTGTCATATCATTGCTGTCTATAATTATTTCCCCCATTGTTCTGACACACTTAATCTTCTCACATCTGATATAGGAACAATATCAGAAAAGATAGGTATCAAGAAAGAAATTAAAGAAAGAAACACGAAAACGTTCAATTTAGCTGTCTGTCATCTGGCTGATAGCAGTTAATTTACTGTCTATGTGTTACAGAGCAGATAACAACACATCCTGGGCAGTCTGAGGCATTTTTGGGGTAGAATCCAAGAGTGTGTCACGGCTAAAGAATGTGTCCCTTTCAGAACTGCCAATAAAACAAGACATGCACCAAAACTGCCTGAACATGTAAACAAACATGGTAGTGTTTTTGCAGAGAACTGAGGAAGGATCATCCTGGCTGATTACAGCATTGTTTGTTGGTACTGTGCTGAAGTCATGGGTGGAAGTTGTTACAGAGACCAGCTTCTGAGAAACATCTTATTTTCCTTCCTAGGCAAAATTCCCCTGGATCTGTGCAAGTTTGGGAGAAAAAAATACATAAACGCAGTTATGATTAGTTCATATGTCATTGCTGACTATAAAGAAAGGCTATTTAGCAGAGATGAGAAAACTGAATGTATGTGAATCTCAAAGAGTATTGTTACCTCGAGGATTTTTACTTGGAAGATGCCATTTACTGAAATATTTTTTTAATGAGCATCAAAGTCAAATGCAAAACTGAAGAACTTTTTCCAGGTAAAAATTGAACACATTTAGAAAATTACCTACTATTGATAATTGCACTGATGTCCGTCTTTCCAAATCTCTGCGCAAAATGGTATCTCCTCCTTCAGCTTCACTGATGCAGTTATTAGCATCTTTTTTGTTGACTAGGCAGTGTATTCATCCTGAACATGTAAAATGTTGAAATATATCAATCATCATATCCATTTTGTTTTACCTCTATAAAGAATTCCCACTCAGATAGGAGAATGGATGTTGTGAATTTAGTAATTTTACAAAAGTCTGAACGTAAGCATTACGCAGCTTAGAGGTTTCTGTTTAGGGAAGTAGTTGTTTGTTGCTCTACTCTAAGACAGAACTTTCCAAGAGCAAATGAATCATACTTAAATAGATACAGAAGGAGAGGGACTTTTCCACTCTCTGTCCCTTCTCCCACAGCCGGAGCCACAAAGGCAGCCCTCAGCCCCAAGGAGTCACGGAGGGCGAGAGCAAACAGGCACTCTCCACACAGATCCCATGGCCTCACCCAGACTACTTGTTCAGAAAATTCCCTGGTCCGGGGTACCCCTACACTATGTCTAGGTTGTATCTGGGAAAGGGCAACTGGGCATTGGCAGTCTGTATGTACGTGTGACCTGATAATGAGAGTCACTAGAAGAGCTGGCCCAGACATCTGCTGGTGTTATGACAATTTGCATGTACAGAAGGCAGACATGTTCACATCCCAACTTCTTATCAGCATTTACTCAATAAGTCACTGGCACAGCTGGTATTTTCTCTCCTCCTCCTTATTTTTGCATGCAAGATTTTACAGCCACATGCACAGTGAGCTACAAAAAGACCTCTTCTGTATGACAATGGAGTATGAATTTCCCACTGCACATCTGTATCACTGCTTCATGGTTGAGAAGTCATATGGTTTTCGTGTTGCTTTTTGCCTGGGTACTCTGTTCTGAAACTGCCTACCTACCTTCCCTCTGTGCAATGCTGCTTATTTTATAATTGTGAAGGGAATACATTACTTCCAAACTCTCAGATTTAAATCAATGTTCTATTTTGCAAGGGGTTTGGTAGATTTTATCATCCTCAAAGGAGGCTTAAATAGTTATCTCTTTTCCCTTCTTTTCTTTAATCCCTTACACTATTATTGTTTCATTACTAGATTGCCTTATTTTGTGTATTCTTTCCAGCTCTTCTCTCTTCACCTCCTCTATAATGCCCTTTCCACTAAATCCTCTCAGTTTCTCCTTTATGTAGCCACTTTCTCTTACATGGTTAAACACTTCTTCTCACACCCACTGTAATCTGTTCTTTCAGGTCCTTATTCCACACTCTTCAGACCAACAGAAGCATAACAGCCAAAAATCTTTACTTCCTACTAGTCTGCAATGGTATGGCTTGTTCTTCAAATGCCCTTTGGTATGTTTTTAGCTCACTTTCAAAGCTCGCCTTCACTCTGAATTGTGACTCAGTTTTCTCATCTACTTCTCATCATAAGACACGCTATTCCCAGCTCTGTTAAGCTGGGAAAAGAAGACCTGGATAATATTGTGGTAATATTGAAGTATGATTAGTAATGAAGGAGTGTTACACCCTTTCTTAGATACTTGGAGAGACACTTCAGGGTCAAACACAGTGCAAAAGGGTGACATTTGCTACTCCAAAAAATATACAGTGAAAGAGGAGAGAAAGCTCATGAATGAGGTGGAATTTTTTCCAAGATTTGCACATGCAGGTTTCACATTTCTGCATTTTTGCATACAGATATGTTTGTGCATATCTGTAGATCTACCCCTACTGATATACAAACTGTCTTTTTTTCCTGCATGTCTCATTTAACTTGAATTTTTGGTTCCACAAACCACAAAGCTTTGCAGGTGTTAAAGGAAACAGGGGGGTGAAGACAGGAGGTTTGCAAAGCAGTACCAAAGTCTCTGATTATATTGTTAATTAAAGCCAAGCTCTAAGATACAAAAACATGTAATTAAGTCATAGCAGTTAGTTTTGTTATGACAACATTTGAAATAAAATATAGAAATAAAAAGGGAAATATTTCTAAGATTTCTTGGAGTTTTTAATGTATATTGACTCAGGGCAAAAAGCATCTGCCAGGAAGAGAGGATCTTCCTTATTTAAGGCACATAGCTGCCGAATTTTAAATCTACAACAACAAAAAAAACACCCGCTCAAATCACTGTGAGAAGGTACATGAGGGCTTAAGATATTATAGCTCTGAGTTATCATCCTATGTGGAGCATTAATAATACTGACAGTTGATGTGTGTATGTATGTTCATGCACACAGGTATATGCATGTGCATATGTATAGATTAATGCTGTCCAGACTTGGCCTTGGTTGTTTGGTGGCTTTTAGAAATGAATTCTGAACTTTTTAAACCCAAAATTTCAAATATGGGACCCAAAGGAGATACTGAATCACAGTCTGTAAGAAAAATTATTTTTGTTATTGTGCAAGTTTTACTTTGGTTTTGCTGAGCTCAGCTTAGTTCATGTTCCTCTTACGGGGAAATGATTGTATCTCTCATTTTGTATGTATTGGAAAATTGGCAGTGTTACTTTGCAATTCACCACTTGTGAGTCAGGGGACAACGCATCTTGAACTGCAGGGCAAAAGATTATACAGTCAAACAAGGAAAATACTGTGTCCCTCTGAGCTGAATCAAACTAATAACAGAGGCCTTACACAAATTTAGCAGAAATATGTAGAAGAATTAGTGAGTTCTCTTAGACATTAAATTGTGTAAAAGTATTTTCTCTTTTACCTGTTAAGATTTTATTCAGCCAACTGATGAGTTATCATCAGAAACATCCACTCTGAAAATAAGGTTTTCTGAGAGAGCAGTGCTTAGAGATGAAAAATATAAATAACTAACTTAGCTATTTTTGACATAAAGTTGCAGTATGGTTACACACAGCTCCATACAGTGAAAATATCAAGATATGGTATGCAGCAATGACACTACTTTACAACATCCACAAAGGAATTAAATACTTGCATTATCTATAAATTTTACATTGGTAATCTTGTTAATGTTCCACCACTATCTACGTAATTACCCTACTTAAGAGCTTGGTCATCTGCGAAAAACCTGACAGTTTGTCAATCCATTGCCCATCCCATAATTTTCATAAATTTGAAAATACTGCAAGTCCCCAAGGGAGGTGAAAGTTCAGACACATGAAACAGTCTTGAGTCTTGTATCTTCTTGGCATGGGTGATCAGTTGTTTGGGGAGTCGAGAAAATACTACACCCTCATCTAGTTGATATACTAGTGCTGTAAACAACTCAATTATGTGTTACATACTACTTATTATCTGCTGAAATAGATGTCAGTTTCTTAGTAAATGTGAATTCTAGACTTATGTATACTACAATTTTGATTGTCAATTGTTTAGAGGAGAGAACAACATCTTAAAATATTTATGTTGCAAATCATTAGTAGGTGCTAGAAAATATTAATGGTTATAATGAATGGATGCTCTGAGATATGAATAGTTATAATTCAAGTTAATGGTGATTATGACTCAGGAAATGTGTATTCCAGGCAAATTTTAGGTTCTCTGTTTAATGATGCCTATGACAATAGAAAGAATATTATTACTTAGACAGCTCTGGCAAATGTAATAATAATCTCATGTCTGGCAAAGAAATCACACATCTCCTGTTGTTCATATTGTTTCTTTTTACATGAAGAAAAAAAGCTCAATTCTGTTGTAATTTTGTTTGCTCTCACTTTCTATGCTGAGGGGAAACGTAAACTGCAAGACACTTTTTTTTTGCCTGTAAACAAGGTATTCCATCTCCTATTTCACATGTTTGTAGCATAGGTAGAAGGAATCCAACATCCTTTCCACCTGCATGAAAAGTAACTTTTTTTTAAATTATTTCTCACTCTTTCTCCTTTCCAGGCTAATAGAAAAGAATAGCAATATATATCTATAAAAATAAAAAAAATCCCTAGTTTTCATTCTACAACATTATTTCAACAGATCTAGTCATGTACTTGAAACTGAGAAGTTAAATAACTTTTATAATTAGTTATTCACTTTGTTATTTACTCTTCAAACCCTTGTTGCTCTTCGTAGAGTTTTGGAGTTTCTGTTAAAAACCTTTTTGTCTGCTTCACCCATACTTGAGATTCAGAGGAGTTTTTAACAAACTACGGGACCACAGCATATGCTGACTCCCTACTGTTCTGTGCATTGCTCCTGACAGTGGTTTCTGAGCCTCTGCTAAAAAATTGCTAAACCTAGCTAGACCTGCAGCTATCAGCAGGGTTTTGGCAACCTCATCTTGGAGCTAGCCATTAAAGCGAGGAAGATGTTGGCCACTTGGAAGGAATAACAAACTGTTTTCACGTACCTGTGTGCCTCGGTGCATAATAAAGCACTTTGCTTATAGAACCCCCCTCCATATGTTTCCTCTATCTCTTAGGTGCAGGCAAAGCCATCTCTGAGACAGAAAGTCTCTATCCTGCATTAATGTGGTTAAGTCATGCTATCACTAATGGAAGAGAAACAGCTAAGCAAAAGCCTCTTCTGTTTTGTCACAAAAGCAAAGACACCAAGTATGCCAGCAGAAATTGCCGTAATTGCATGTTACTGAGACAAGAATAACAGAAACTCTCCATTTTACATCTGACTTTAATATAAGCAACTCAGGTTTCTGTAGGAATTATGTGTTGTTTAGTCTCTGTCAGAACACTTGTATTTCAGTAGATAGTAGTCAGAAGAATGTCAATCAGCTTTGTCACAAAATAGTGCATAGCAAGTCAAATCAGGAAATTCATTGTTGCTCACTGAGAATGCCAGCCTTCTTTTTCATTATTTCTCTTATTAATAGCATGGTGATTTGAATTAATCCTATGTTCAGTTAACTGTAACATCATGAAAGATCACCAGCAAAAGCAAGAAGCAAAAGAAGTACCAAGTTAAAGGTCACGTTTTCCAAATACAGGTACTTAGATGTAAGTATAAGTGTCTGTTAACATGCTTCTCTGAGAACATCAGTGCATGCACACATGCAAAGAGCACTAGAAGATCTCTGCAGGATATTTTGCAACACAAAGTCCTATTAATCTAAGATAAAATACCTAATCAGAGAGCTATTTTGCAATGCCCATTTTGCTCAACACAAATTCAACCCTAACTCATCTCTAACAGGATTCAGAAATTTTCTCACCCTTTTCCGACTCCCTCCTTGACTCTGGAGGAGGAGCACTAGAGGCTTTGGACACAGACAGTGATCACAGCAGCTGCACTACTGAGGGGCTGTGGATGCAAGCGTGGGCAAAGCAAGCAAGCAGGAAGGCAGGTGGGAAAAGCGTTAGTGTCCAAGGCCATTAAATGTGTGGGCCATAACCGCGCAAGCAGCAAGAAAAAGTTTGATTGTATAAAGGAAGGGAAGACTGGCCTGGGTTTTATTNAAAAGTTTGATTGTATAAAGGAAGAGGAAGAGCAGGGTTTAGAACTGGCCTGGGTTTTATCTTACAGCACTAATGACAAAACATTTTACCCATTACCTCCTCTTTTGATGCTCTTCTGCTTATTTCTGCAGGGTTCACATTGGTCACATCTACGCATAAAACATCTTTACTGGTGTGTTACTTCAACCAACTGGTTTGTGTCCACCAGTTAGATCAGAAAAATCTTAAATTCTCACCCAGTTTACTTCATTCAGGGAAGTCCCTACAAGCTATCCTGGAAAAAATCCACACAGTTGCCAGTGCAAGCTGTGTCAATATTAGAAGAGCTTGCTACAAGGGCAGAGGCAGGGCTGACCTCACCCGTCCTATGGCCACAGGTGATTCATGTGGGGAGGGAGCACCGCCGCAGTGGCCTAGGCGGAGGGGAGAGGGAGGGCAAGAGGCTAGGCCTTATTCAGCCAACGTTTGAACCAACTCACGAGTAGAAGAGTCAATTCAGCCAGCTGCTCACAAATGAGAATAAACCCCAGCTACTGCCTCTCTGGGACCCAAAGTACCCCTGCAACAGTGCTATTCAACACGGCTCATATTTACAGGGCCTCTGTCCCCACGATTTACACTGGGGTGGAAGACTGAGGAGCACAGAGGGTTTGCACTGCAACCAAGTGATAACTTTTGGCAGCAGACATAGATTTTGTTTGATCTCTGGTAATAGGGGACATAGCTCCTATCAGTATACTCTCCTGGCAGGTAATGAGGCATTCAGAATTATTTCTGTGGCCCAGGGACACCACCGGGATATCCTGATTTTAATACACCTCTACAAGAACTCCCTGGCAGAAAGGAAGTGCCTCTGTATCTTACTTTCTGAAGCTCAGGGAAAAACAAAAGGCAAATTAGTTTTTTTAAACTGTCAGGATGCGGCTCTAGTTAGGCCCCTTGTTGAAGCTGCCCCAGACCTGTGTTGCCCTCCTCACCCCCAGCCTGAAATCTGGGTTACCCTCCCTGAAAAATCTTTGTTGAAACTAAACTAAAAACCACTGTCTTCTGCTAAAGATTATACTTGCCAAAATAAATGTGCCACAAGGCAAGTCTCTGAATGCCGCAATTTAAACGTTTGTTTGCTTGGAGTCTGCCTTTAAAAAAAAATAGAGAGATTTTAGTTTTTCAGTATAAACTTAAAACTTGTAAAACGCTGGTGGTATCACAGATTAGGTGGGTTGGGTTCAGCAGCACGGTTGCAGTTGCTGTGTGTAACTTCCGAAACTAAACCAGGAAGGAAATCTGCAGTTTCACCCTGAGAGAGAGCAGAACTGTCTTGTGTTGTGTCTGGGCCTTGGAAACAAGAGTTGGGATGTTACAGGACCGTGCTGAAAAGAAATTAAACCTCTCATATAGACCATCCTCCCTAAGAGAGAATCTCTATGTTTCGTAGAAAAGGTCGGCATTAAATGCAGCGACCGAAACATTCTGAGCTAAAGAACTGCTCGCTGTTAACGCTATTTTACACAAAATGACTATGTACCTGCACATAATTAAAATGACTAATTGCAAGATGGATCATATCATGGTAATGAGTAGAATGGAAGAAGTATTATCACGTAAAAGGATATGTAGAAGATTGTCTCAGTATCTCCTAGCACATTAATATACACTATTTTCATACAATTACAAGGCAATTCATGTAACACAAACAGTGTAATTTTTACTGCTTATAAATGCCAGTTTCAGCTTTCATTTCACATTCTCTTATTGCAGAGGTCTTTGTAGTATAACAGTGTTTTACCATGAACACAGTAAAAATTCTGCTTCTAACAGAAGCTATTAAATTATTCATGGGACTATTCTGCAATTATTTTTCAAGCATTTAATTTCAGAAATTAACCAACTATTAGTTAATACAAGGGAAGATTATTTTACTTTGGTGAACAAGAGACTGAAGTAATCAATTAAATCACATGATTTATCAAGGCTGCCTTAGTATTAGCCCTCTGTCATCTTATAATTTCATCTTAACAATTTTCAGTGAGGACATTGTGCCAAAGGACTTCTGGAATTTACTGTGATTGTGGAGACATGCTGTTCCAGCTCCACCTTATCCAGGATTTCCTTCCAAGAGGGACTCAGGTCAGCCATTTGCCTCATGGACCTTTCACAGCAAAAAAATGTCAAGACCCTCTAAGGCTTTCTGGTGATAACGTGATCAAGGAATTTCTTTCAGATGGTAGTATCCGATGTTTTCTCCTTTCCACTTTCTCAGATGAAGGGAATGCATCCTAAACTGCCTATATGGAAATTGGCATGCTTAGTAACACTCGCACTGTGTCTAAATCATCCTGTGTAGAAAGGTCTGGCACAACTGCCTGCTGAAAATTTATCTGAGGTTGATTCCTGTTGTGTAGCCATTCTCTTGGTTCCAGAAATTTTGTCCCCTTGTTGTGTGTGTGAAGAAGTCTTACCCACTTTGACTTGACTAAGCAAATATATAAAAACTGAAGAAATACTGAGCTGAATGAGAGCAAAGAACCATCTAGAGGGTATAGCTGGGGAAAAGTAGAAGGGCAAGGCATGCACAGCAAGGTCTGCCTCCTTTCATCTTCCAGCCAGCAGCACTCTCAAGATTTCAAAAGCAGAGGTTGCATCAAGAAGGTGCTTTTCATCTCCTTTGAAACTCCTGGGGTCCAGCAGAAGTCCTGTCTCGAGGAGCCCCTCTGCTTGCTTATTCATTGACTGTCTGCAGAATAAACTCCTCAAGACTCATGAGGTCATGTCACTCAGCAGGAGATGGGCATTCAAGTAATGTTACTTAAAAGCAATTATTCGACCAAACATAACAGTGAGATTGATCCAAGCATAAATCAATTTATGTCACCCTGATTGGTACCAGATAAAAACAGCATATTCTACTTTCTGCGTACCTTGACCCAATAAAAGCGGGAGTTATCATCTACTACTGGCATAGCAAAGGCAAAACACTTACACAGCATTTAGCCTCTCAGTCATTTTTCTCAAAAGAATATAGAGAATAATTGTGTGAAAAGAAATACAGGGACAGTTCACATTTGCATTTGCAAATAGATTAGAAACAATAATTTTCCTGGTCCCACAGAGTATTAGTTTTTCACAGTACATGGCCAGTGACTGTGTAATAACTGACATTTTTTCCTATGACATATCACATTAAACTGAAATATTTAATTATGGATGTTTAATATGCCATGAATATTTTTTCATTATATTAATTCTTAATTATTCCTTACTCTATACCCCTTCATTAATTACAGTTATACATTTTATCTGTGGAAAACAAATGTGTCCCTTTGTAAAATACAGCTGTCACGTATTCTCACCTTTTCTGCACTGATGTTTAAAAATTGCAGCTTAGCCTGTACAAGAAACAGTGCAAATGCCGTTGGCATACTAATAACAGCAGCTGTTTTTTTTTAAAGCTTATACTGTCTGAAAAAAACAGCTTCTACTCAAAATTTTAATAACAATGGGTTTAGCCTTATGTAGGGATTTAAAAAGTTTCGGTGCAATAGTTCAGAAGTGCTCCTTAATAAGCTAAAGTTGTTCTGTAGGAAAAAATCCTACGGTCAACTGCACATGTACATTGTTCAGACATGAGTGGACATTTAGTGGCAGTGATCAGATGGTATCTCAGCTACTAATGTATCTTCACCATTTGCTTGTACTCTAAAATATTGCACCTTAGTCTTTAATATTTAATTATAAATATCTTGGATTTTTAAAGATAGATAAATAATTCAAAGGTTACTGAAGGAACCTTGCACTATAAATTGCCAATACCTTTTTTTTTTTAAAAT
>VZTO01016514.1:29495-51057 GCA_013400615.1 Syrrhaptes paradoxus | reverse complement strand
CTTCCAGTAGAATCGTGAAAGGTTTCTCTGGAACATGGATAATCTTCCTGTTGCTGTTGGCATCCAAAATTGCAGACAAACCACGATGGCTCAGTGTTCTTTGAAGGCTGTATGTTCAGAACGTGAGCCTGGAGTGGGGTTTCTCAAATGTACCTGGGTCAATCCCTGTATAAGGCCAATGTCCTGATAATCAGAATGAATTAGTCTCATGTTAAAATATTTCCAGTGGAGCAATACCTGGGTTATTGAATGAATTCGCTCCATGTTTCAAAGCGTATAGCATGGCAGTGCATTAATATGCTCTTCAACACCGAACTTTCAAAAAAAATCCTTTTTAATATCCACTTTGATTAAACATAGAGCAGTTCAGCTGTTTGAAGGCAGGATGGAATGGTATAATGTATCACCGTGTTACGGAGATGGTACTGTACTGAGTTTGTGGTGGCTACCCAGTGGGAGAGGGAATGACATCATTGCTGTGCTTGATTTTAATCACAACCAGTGGGCTCTCCAGTTACACCTCTCCTTATGCAATTTATAGAATAGGTTTCAAAAGATGAGAGCTGACATGAAAGAAGATATTTCAACTGTGATCAATTCTAGTCAACGCCATTACTGTTATTTTATATGATTTCTAGATTATGTGTAAATTCTATGCCTTATTTGTAAAAATATAGATCAACAAAGCTGTCCAGCCAGTATCTTCAATTAATTAATCCTCACTTTGTTCTGACTCTATTAGTATTTGCATTGCACTTCTGTTCTTATTATTGGGCTGGGTGAAGTAATGATAAGCACCAGCTTACCATTTCTGTCACTAAACCTGGTGTATCCAGCCAAAGGTAGCTTACTGCATTGTGAAGGGAAAATTCCAATAGTAAATGTGGCCAGATGCTTGTGAACAAACCATAAAAATGACCCTTGCCGAATAAAGTATTTAGTTCAGTCTTTTAGTTGAATCCAGGTTACAGGTACGTTTGTTTGCTTCGAAGTTTTTCAATAAGCAGGGTCCTGCAGAGCTAACCTTCCTTTGTGTAAGTTGCACATCAGAGCCTTTTAACATATTAATCAAAAGAAAATATGCAAATACACACATACACGAGTGCCTTGAAAAGGGGTCATGCAGAATTTCTTCTTTATCTGGATTTCATGGTTTAATACTATTGTATAGATAAATTGAGGGCGATAGAATGAAATGGCAGGCAGTATTTCTCATGAACAGTGAGGAATGAATTGTTGTATATGACGTTTCGTTCCCCAGTAGCTGAAGATAGTAATGGACAGGCTGCTGGTTCAGCCATTAATCTTCTTAGCTATATCCATAAATGAAATGTCATGCCTAACAACTCATCTTTTATTGGTATTTCATCTTAGCTTTCCCTGATTAAAATTAATGTCTGTGCATGTATGTATAAAAATGGGGATAAAAAGTTCTACATATTCAGATGGTCAGAGATTAAACATTCACACACACACACACACACACACACAGAGTGCCCAATTTCAAAGGGCAGATAGGAAAAAAAAATGCAAAAAAAGTCAGAGCACCTGTTCTTAACAAACATGACAACCTGCCAAAATTTCCTCTTGAGATGTGCTTAAGACTATGACATAGATAACCAGAAATTACTGTGCACTGGGATAGCAAATTAAAATCCGGAAGTCAGTGAGGTCACAGGATATTAGATTTAAGACCATGAAGAGGTTGTTAGTGTTTATGACATTTAATTGCTGGAAAAATGTCAGGGTACTCAATGTGTGTATACATTTGAATGCTAAAGCTGGGCGAAAGTCTAAGTCAAATCCATAGGAAAACTTGTCATCATAAACAATTGAGTATCCTCGGCTACAGTCAGTCATGGCCACTAGAAGCAAATCAATGTATATACTATAAAGAAAGAAATAAAAGAAACATTATTCTGATTAAACAGAACTGAGATGTGTAGTTTATTGAAGTTAAATAATGGGCTTTGGGTCCAGCTAACTCTGGCTAGTCTTCTGGTATATTATGAAAATGAAATAAGAAAATGAAAATTCAGGGGAGTGAGCTGATTAGAACCCCGAGGTCTGCTCTTTCACTCTGAGTTGGCTTTACATTGCCAATGTACAGGGTGAGTGTTGTTGCTGGGGTTAAAAAAACAGATAGAAGTTAGCGTTGAGTTTTCGAAGTATTGCAGATTTGTTCCAGGTCTGTTCAGAAGATAGAGCACAAGTTAAATCCCTAAATTATCGATTCAGCAGTTTTAGCTTGGCATTTCAGTCTGTTTGAATTTTACTTGTCCCATACTACTTAGTAAGCAAGCAGAGCAGGTCATATTTTCTTAGCCTTTGAAGAGCTTTGTCGCACTAAATTTTTTAAAAAAATACATCTGTAAACTGGGACATGAAGGTAAAATTTTAATGATCTTCACAGGTTTTTTTTGAGGGGTGTTTTGTGGATAACAGTATGAGATATGTCTGACATGTTAAAGCATTTTGTCCTTTGCGTCATCTAACTTAATCTTTTGCTTTAAAAAGGGCAATATTTGTTATGAAACATAATCTCCTATCACATCTGACCACACATCTAACCTATAATGTTATCTGACAGTAAATATGTAGCCTCATCAAATCACTTATCTTCCTACGTTTCAGCAATAATTTTGAGGGAATCTGAATAAATTACATCTCAAATCGTACAGCTGCTCTCTAACAGCAGAACTAATGAATTGTCATGACTGGGAGAGAGGGAGAGGTGCCTTGCATCCGTAATCTGAGACAGCTGACATGATGATGCCTGATCAGGCTTAGTCACCATCACTAATTACACGCTGTGAAATTAGAGCCACTTTTGAGTTAATGGCTGGTGAACACCTAGTGACAATTTATATAGCAAGGAAGGACTTGCCCTGCAGTTTAAAAAGGGAGTGGGAAGGACACTTTATACTGCTGCACTGACCCTCCAGCAGTGACTGTCCAACCCAAATTACTCTAAACTGATGGCACTAGTTACTTCTGAGGCTTTTAAAGTCTCTTCATATTTAGAGCTTTTTAATATCTGTGGCATTCTGTTTGCGAAAGCATTCCAAACACAAAAACTGAGGACACGTACAGTTCAGACTCTTTTTTTTTTTGTTAGAGAGATATTAAAGCTTTAAAGGCAAGTCTGCCTAGTTATAAGCAAGAATTCAATTATTCTCCTCCTCTGTCAGTGCTTCTCCTCAGCTAGGTATGTAAGGTGGTAATAAAAAATGTCAGTGGTGTGATGGTTATACCAACAATAAAATAATTTGCTTTCTGTTTCTGTCTGAAGATACTAAACCTAACATGTCAGTCATATCTCTAGAGCGGATTTGAGTGAGTGGTGAATGCTAGCTCAGTCAGCAGAGTTTTAAATCAATCCTAGTGGTCTCTAAAAGTGGGAGTACCTTGTCAGGTTTGAAAATGTTAATGGACTAGCTGGCAAGCATGACTTGAATTAGAATTTGAAACTTAAATTTCCCCAGGCTGACTTTTTTTTTCTTTTTTCTCAAAAGTCACTTGCATAAATTGTCTGGTAAGCCAGACCAAGTTTTTCAGAATGCAGACCTATGATATATAAACTAAGGTGAAGGCGATAAGTGAGAAAGGGAGGTAAATGACACTAAAAAAATGTAGTGAATTCAAGTGGGCCTTAAATTTCTGGTATTGTACATGCTGCTTTGCTGCTTTAGTGCTGCTTAATATTTATCAACCTGGGAATTTTCCTTCCAGACCTGTTACAGAGTATTCATACTCTGCTATGTAAGAGGGATGGCAAAATCTAAAATCAATGCATGTCTTAACGCTCCAGTACTGAAATGCTCAGTCTTGCTTTGATGTCCACGCTTTGGAAATAAAGTTTAAAAAATCTAACACCAAAAAAGACCCACATTGACATTTTCAAAGCTAAAGAAAGTTCTTTATGGTGATAAACTGAAGTAAGTAAATTTGTTTCATTTATCAAGATGCCAACCGAGATGGAATTTGATTGCTGTTATGTGAATAGTTTATCACTGACAAAAAGGAGAGCTGGTGAGGGGGGCCTCTAATTTTTTCAGGGGAGAGTGGCGCATATTTTAATTTATGCAGAAATTCTAACAAGATACTAGGCCAAATGTTTAATCTTTCAAAACTTATGAAACCACCAGAGCAGCCCAAAGAAGCAAAACGCAAGTTTACTGTTTCTTGGTATATTAGCATACTGAATGTCTGGAAACTGTACTTCAGGATATTGAAAGTGAAACTGAGTGGCGTAAAGGGTTAACTTCTTTATTTGTATTACTCTTTGATATATTTAAATGGAAAGTCTTTACCTTTAAAAAGTGTAAATGAGCATGTAAACTTAAGGAGCTGGGCTAGAATTATTTTTATTGTCTGTAAATGTATACTAAGTTTGGTATGATGTCTAAGTAAAAAACCCAAAAAGGTATTGCAACTGAATTTCTTGTTTCTTCCTGCTCAGTTGCAGTCGGTTCTGGTGGCACTTAAAGTGGTGAATATTTGTATTTGACTGCAAACCAATCTTGGTTATCAGAGGATAGTGTGAAATTCATCAGATTTCTCAAACTGGCATCTGCACAGAGAGGTCTGTACAGAAGTCCTGGTAGGCATACAGATAAGTGTTAAAAACTGTGAGGTATCTTTTTAATTTGGAAAATTTAAAGATAAAGCTTGGTAGCGCATTCAAACATTAGAAAGTCATGAATATGCTTACTATTAGGTCGCTATTTACATATATGGAAACCTTTTAGCAGAAAAACCCTATTTATACTTTCTGCTTGAGGAAAAAGGAAATTACTGATAACTGTTAACATTTCATTTAAAAAAACTTGCATCCATTCATGCTATGGAGGAGAAAAATAATGAATTTTGAACAGCAGACAGCATTACTTTTTTTTTTTTTCACAATTCATGTGTTAATTCATGCTCCCAAAGACTACCAATACAAAACAGGAATCAAATTGTCTCCCTCCCCCCTCAACTCTAGAAATAAAGAAGACATACTAGGCTAGGAAGGTTATCAGTATCATATCTTTATTTAAATATTTTTAAAACTTTTTGCATAACTTTAAACCTTTTCAAGAAAAATTTTCATATACTTTGTCTCTTAGGATCTGAACAGAACATCTTCCAAAGTTACAAAGAGGAAAGGGATGCATGGGTGGTTCATCTCCATAACTGTTTGATTGGGCAGGATGGGAGAGATGCTATTTTTTTGCCAATATAATAGCCAGATTTCTTCCCCTAAGAAAAACTACCAACAGTATTCTAGCCTCATAAGCACTCCATCAAAAGAAGTTCCCTAGTTCTCCAATTTACTTTTTATTCTCAGCCTCCTTCTAAAAAGACAACAGCCTATTGTGGCTCACTTAAAATTATCAAAACCTAATCAGTACATCATCTCTCCCCACTCACATAGCATTAATACCACACCACCAGTGACACAGAGCAACAGCTTTGCTGGATAACCTTCCTTGGAGGAGCTTTAAGTTCTTCGATTAGCACGTTATTGCAAAAAAAAGGATTATTCAGCAGTGTACCTGCAACTTCAATTTTTGCGCTTGCACCCTTTGACTGTGCTTGAACAATGGTCACATAAATAATTGCATTAATTTCAACAATCTTTCCTATGAAGAAGTTAAGATTTCAGCAGAACGCTGGCCCCCCAGGCAGACTTACGCAAGCCACTCCTTTTCACATATCATCTTTGTGTGTGGGTCGAGGCAATCTCAGGCACAAATACAGGCTGGGCAGAGAATGGATAGAGAGCAGCTCTGAGGAGAAGGACTTGGGGGTATTGGTGGATGAGAAGCTCAACATGAGCCGGCAGTGTGCGCTTGCAGCCCAGAAAGCCAACCGTGTGCTGGGCTGCATCAAGAGAAGCATTAGCAGCAGGTCAAGGGAGGTGATTCTCCCCCTCTACTCTGCTCTCGTGAGACCCCACCTGGAGTACTGTGTTCAGATGTGGGGCCCCCAACATAAAAAAGACCTGGACCTGTTGGAGAGAGTCCAGAGGAGAGCCACAAAATTAATCAGAGGGCTGGAGCACCTCCCCTATGAGGACAGGCTGAAAGAGTTGGGGTTGTTCAGCCTGGAGAAGAGAAGGCTCCGAGGAGACTTAAGAGCAGCCTTCCAGTACCTGAAGGGGGCTACAGGACAGATGGGGAGGCACTCTGCATCAGGGAGTGTAGTGAGAGGACAAGGGTTAACAGGTATAAGCTAAAAGAGGTGTTCAAGGCCAGGCTGGATGAGGCTTTGAGCAACCTGGGCTAGTGGAGGGTGTCCTTGCCCATGTCAGGGGGCTTGGAACTTGATGATCTTTAAAGTCCTTTCCAACCCAAACCATTCTGTGACTCTATGATTCTCCCCTGATTATAGAAACAAAATTAAGTGATAGCATTATATCAATAACCCTTCACCTGACTGTTCTGAGAAGTGCTTACAGCATGCAGACTTCCAAAAATGGGTGGGTGGAAAAATTATCAGACTGTCTGTTCTCTAAGGATAAGGTTTAAAGATGCCTAAATCATTCTTCTGTGTTGTTAATGAACTGCAGAAAGTGTTTTGGAAGCTGCAAAGGGATTATTGGTTCCACAGTAATTTGGGATCTTTTGACCTCATTCAGAAATGCCCAGAGACTGAAATAGTGCAGAGTCAGCTTTTAAAATTTGACAGGGGGGTGGTTTTGGTGGGATTTGTTTGCTTGCTTGTTTGTTTTGGTGTTTCATCTGGAAATATTTATGCCTGCTGTTCTGCAAGGACTTTATTTGGATTATTTTATTGCATGTTTCCTTAATAAGGAAGTAGTATGCATATCAAGGAAACATGCTTTTAGTTAGATTAAGAGTTGGTTTAATAAATAATATACAAAAATTATTGTTAAGTGGAAAGCCACTACTTGAAGATGCTTTAATGAAGTCTTGAAACAGTCATCTTCTTTCTGCTTTCCTGAAATGTCATAAAAGTCTCTCATATTTTAAAGAGGGGAGCATAAGCATGCTAAAGAATACTGTGTTTGCTGGCATATCCAAAATATTTTGGTTTTTTCTTTCCCTAAACCAGCTTAAAATTTCCAATTAATGTAGAAAGGAGGTAAGCTGTTCTGAGCTGGGATTGAAGGAGGCAATCATTTTCTGTTTCCTTATTGAAGTCCAGTAGATTGTTGTTTAGAGTTTTTTGTTGGTGGTGGTTTTTGAGTTTTCAGCTGAGTGAACTGGAAATGGGAAAAATATTGACTGTTTCACCATTGCTGTACATCTTTTTTAATGTATTTTAATATATTGCTAATGCTGAGAAAAAAAAAAAGTGTCCTGATTTAATACCTCTTAAAGGAATTACTTTTGCAAGTTAAATTAAAGAGACACCAAATGTCAGGAAAAAAAAAGAAGCTTCTTTGCTTTGCAGCATGGGAAATTAGAAATTCTGTTGTTGCTAACTAGCAGTGGTTGTCAAAAAAAACCCAAAATACTTGCATAGAATCATCATGAGTTCTGCTCAGAAATACAAAATGTTTTTCTTTACAATCTCTTTGGTGGCCTCATGCTACCTTGAACTCACAGCACACCTTTGCTGGATAGTTTGCTTTCATGTTTTCTCACAACTTAATAGTATCTATGCTGACTGATTGCTGCATATTCCAAAGTGCATGATAAAACTGAGGTCTTTTACAAAAAACAGTTTTAGTTCTAGGTCTGCTAAATCAAATAAAACAACCCTGATGGGTACAAAACCTTTAAGTTTTCCACTGAAAGGGGCTATGCTATATCACTATGAGTGGTGGGGACGTAAAAGTAAAACAAAGGAACGCTTGCTGGTGTTCAAGTGTCCACTGTAGAAAAACTGATCAGAAAATTATCCGTCTGCAAAACCCGCTTGCAAAGTATTACAGCTCTAGATCTGACTTTGGCACTACTTTTCCTGTTTGCTGAGGGATTTTCTGAAATCCAGAGATGATGGCCTGAAACCTGAATTCAGTCAGGAACCTCCTTCATAGTTTTGTTCTAAGGACATACTGTGACCTGACAGATGAGACCAGAGCAGTCTCAGTGTTGTTTGTAGCCAGTCTAGACATGATGGCACAGAACTCAACATGGCCCAATTTATCAAGTTTCTTTATGCTGCTGTAACTTTTTAAACTGGTTTCATGTATTTTTTTGTACTAATCTACAGATCAGATGTTGAAGCCCTTTGAAAGAGGAAAGCCTTCCAGTTGGTGAACTGAAGTAAGTGGCAGACTGTCATCTTCAGCAGAAGCTACATGAAAAGGTCTGGGACTGCAAGTATAGCCTGTCACGTTGTTAAGCTGGTAAGTGGTGAAATGCTATGTTCACCTTTCAAAAACTAGCAGGATGTTCCTGTTCACAAAGGAAAAATTAAAAAAAAAAAAAAAGCTTAAGATATTTTTTAGGAGCTAAGTAGCAACCACTTAAGGGAATTCAAAGTTGGGCATATCCTTTCAAACTAGATCTCCTTGGATTTTTATTTTTTTTTTTTAGAACCAAACTGCATATATATATATATATATAATGTGTCAGACAAATGTCCAAAATTTTATCACAGACCTTACAGAGTTGGGGCTTTTTTTCTAAATTAAAAATTTGGGGTTTTTTTTTCTGAAGTTATTTTGTTTTAGCTGACTCATTTACCTACACTTAATTTTATACAGAAAGGAAAGATAACCATTTCTTACACTAAACAGTTCTAGCTGGAAGGGGCCACTTACAAAATTAGTCACCCAAAAATCTGAACTCGCACCCTCTACAGCAGAAGGGAGCTCATGGCAGTGATCACCAAGGAAGGCAGATGTCTGACCTATACATTAAGAGCCAGGAGCAACAACATGGGATAGGAATAACTAGTCAGGAAGGCAGCCTGCTTTTTCTAGGCATCCCGTGCTTTAGCAGGGATCCTGGCACAGGATCAGGGCATTCTGACTTCTCAGTGACTGGATCCACTAGCTTCACATGCAGCAATGCAGGTTGCAGAGGAATTTGGCGTAAATAACCTCCTGCAATATATGTAACAGATCTCTAGTTGTCTGGTGTGGGACAATTTATAAGTGCATGGTAAACAAATAAAAGCATTTTAGCAACATTTTTAAAAAGCAACTGAAGTATACTCGGGTACATGTTGCAAAATCCTGTAGTATTGCCTGTAAAATCCCTTGGTGCTACCAGTTTTTCAAGTGTTTCACTCCAGTTTGCACTTATGCTAATCAACATTTGAATATTTCTGTTCTTTTCTTTGTTTTTATTTTATTCTTTAGCATCTGACCCAACAGCTTTTAGGATCTTATGCTCTGGAATAAAAATCATGCTCTTTGCTTGTGCTTAGAGCGCATGTTCCCCATTCCTCACATTAAAGCTCCGTGGTTCCGAGTCCGTTTGCAACAAGGCAATTCTTCCTACACTGGGAAAAAGGGGAATCTGTTGTTCCAGACATCAAATGTTCAGTGGGATGATGAGACAGCTGTTTGTTTCCGCAGTCTGTTTCATCTGTACGCTTTTTGCAGATGGTGCTCTACACAATTCTTTGAGGTATGTGCTAGACAATCATGAGCAGCTTGGAAGGAATGCTGGAAAAAAAATACAGATTTAAACTTATAGCAGTTTCTGCACCCATCAGATTTCTAAACCTGGTTGGGTGAGGGAGAGCATAGAAAGAAGAGGGGGCAAATGAGGATTTCAAGATTGCAAATGTTCCTGGGCTGCTAACAGGCCATTTTTCATCTAGGAAAGAAGTAGTCCTGTAATACAGAAATTAAGCCATTTACCCAGCAGAAAATAAGTGTTGCGACTTCATTGTTTTTGGCAGGAGTTTGTGGTTCATCATTTGGACACACCAGGTAGTTTCTTTGTGACTATTATAGAATTTAAAATGCAATGTTTCAAATGGTGACAAAATGACTACGTATGGATCCGCAGTGGAAATCTACCATGGTGAGATTCAGCCAGGCAATATTGTCTTGAAAGGGAGTTGGAAGAACACTTGGCTTTCAGTTTGTTCACTGTGCTTTACCTTCGCTGACTCAATAGAAGGGAACTAGGAGCTGTGAATGCTATCTTGAAATGTCTCTTAATTTGTGTTTGGGATATTGTATTCATGGCATTCTCTCTTCCAACATTTTGAGGACTGAGTTATTTGCACTACATTCTTCATTACTTTGGAAACAGAGCTAAAATCAAACCAAGCCAATTTGCTGTGGTTGGAATTTTTATGTCCATCCTCACAGTAAGGAAAAAAATACCTCTGCAGTTAAAATTCACTCAGCTGTTTTAAGTTGTCAGAGTTGCTTTGGTGACTCTCAAATGGCAGAGAATTTAGCTTGCATTTCACAGATACATGCTCTGCCAATCTTTCCCAACACAAGAAATGCCTTGATGTGCACAGTAGTTGCCTTATGACAGAAACACAGTGCAAGCTGGTCAGCATTGATAGCTAATGGTAGGAAAGTGCCCTATGGCTGGGAATTTACTGCTGCCATTCCTGGGATGGCAGCCAGAGTGAAATCTCAACACAGCTTCATATTCTCATACAAATTTTCTCCTCAGGGTCTGAGTGGGATTTTGAGGATGAGAGTGAAGAGAGATTGTATGGTCACAAAAAAAAAAAAGGATTTGTTTTCTGTAGAAAAATAGTGTATATTATTAATGTATTGATTAAATAAAGTCTAGCTAAAATGCCTTCTGTTCAGTAAGGACAAAAGTTAAATGAGATTCTTGAAGTGCACAAACACATACCAGACAAGTGCTAGTGACTGATTTTACTTACTGTCTGAGGGAGTTATTTCTAATGTAACATGGCTGCTTAGACTGAAATTAATAGACAGGCATATTGTGAATTTTTTTTTCCCTAAGTCACTTTTACTGCTGTTCCCATGAGAGGCTGTGAAAGCAGGACTGATTTACAGCAGGGATGCTGCCTGTGACCATCTCAATACCCATCTTGCCAACAGGTTTCTTTTTTAAAAGGGTTTCCTATCCTCCTTCCCACCTTGCTTCCTTCTAGGGTTGCATGGGGAGCGGATGTTTAGGCAAGTGGTGGGGAGCTGGGGGAAGGTATTCAAACAAACTCCCTGGCTTCAGCTCAGCAGTGGAAATTCTGTACATGCCACCACTGTTAAGCGCTATTGGAACCACTAATACACAGGGTCAGGAGGATGTAGCTGTCTCTAGTTATTTAAGGAATCTGAAATCTGACTGGCTGGTCTATATTTTTGCCTTATGGGCTCGAACTATTCAGTGGCCATAACCAATTGTAAAATGCCATAAATGGAACAATACCTTGAATGAAGTCACATAGCAGAAGAACTGGTACTTTAAGTACAGATGTCATAATGTCAATTTTAAAAAGCTATCCAAAGTCCTGGGGATGGTGTCTATTTTGGTGAGTAACATACATGGTGTTAAGGAAAGTGTTTCTCTGCCCAGGAGTTGAGCTATGGCTGTGTTCGGTTTGTATTTCTCTCATTATTTTTGTGATTAACATATATTTCTAAACAAACATAAACTAAAATGTCAGACCCCCACACCTAAGGCTGATACATACCACTTTGAAGCAAAGCATTAGACTCACCCCCCTCTCCCCTGCAATCTCTCCTCTAGGAGACTCAGATTTTCCAAGTAACATTTCAAAGGCTGTTTCAAAAGTCAGGCTCGTGTGACTGGTTGGTGATGCACTTTTGAGAACTAAAGGCTGATTTCTTCTGCCTTCCACCCTATGGTTTTAGTCTTCTGTGGAGATGTGCTGAACAGAACAGCTGGCCTATAATGGGGTGAGATTGCTGCAGACACTTATCTCTGTGGGTGTTACTCCTGTTCTTGGCATTATTGCAGTTAAAACTGTTATCGTTATCATCTATAGTGTCTTTCTAAGACAAAAATAAGCAAGTGCAGCTTACATTTTCAGTATTATTGAATTGCTTCTGTGTTGTGGTTTGTTTTTTTTTCCCCCTGTGATCTTGGCATTGGTTATAGCATAGCAAGAGTTGTACATTGTTATTGCTTACACACTATTTAGCAGAAGTGAGCAGGATCTAAATGACCTTAAAATTTCTGTTCTGCTTAGCATGATTGGAGTGACAAAACCTTTATCCTAACAATCAAGAAAAAATTCATTGTGTCTTTTAACTGTGCTCCCAAATTCATACAGTAACTCCACAACTTATTCAGATCCTGTTACAATGGCTGCTTCTCATGCCATACATTACTGTTTTCTTGTAACTCAGACTGCTCCTGGGCAGGTGCCCCTCTTGTCCAGACAGGCTTTTCCTAATCGTTACAAATGGGGAAGCCAAACTGGTGTGATCAGACTTCACGTGAGCGTTGAAAGGGGGCTTGTACCAATTAACAGATTGGGAGGCTAGAATTATTTCAATTATTATCTTTATCAAATATTTCTAGTGTGATCGCACTTAATCCATTAATCAGACTGGGTATGATCTGCATCCTACCGATAGGTTTCTTTCAATTTCAGTGAATTTTAGCTTCCTCATCCACTAAGTGTGGCCAATGCTTTCCTGTTTCTCATCTTCTGTAAAGCAGACAAAGCATAATGTACGTTTAGGCATCCAGGAAAAAATAAAAATAAAATGCATGGTTCTGGTGGCATACGAGTAATGCTACTAATAATGGAAGAAAACAACCTTTTGAAGGTCAAGTGACTGCACATCGAAAACCCAGAAAGCATTTGTCATGCCCTGAGAATTGATCTGAAATCTGATGAATCTTGGCAAATAAATTGCCACAAAAGTCACACATTAGAAGATCTCTTACTGATATTCCCCGTGGAACAGATTTTCTGGAAGCAGACTTAAGTATAGCATTGGTAATAGCATGCTGGAAGAAGACTTGTGACTGAAAAACTAAAAAATAGCAGGGACAGCAGAAAGAGTGATAAATGTCTCGGTGCTTACAGATAGAGGGACTAAAGTTTCTTCTTTCAGTACCATGGAAAGCTGGATCACTCTTAGAAATGTAATTATAAATGTTAAACATATGGACCTCATTTTGAAAGTTTTAATATGAGTATTTTGCATTGGAAACTTGTAATAAACAAAAAAGACCAACTCCAGGAAGGCTTTAAAAGAGGAAGGGGATGACTAACTCCTAAGCATTGCTACCATCTTAG
Organism: Syrrhaptes paradoxus; assembly: GCA_013400615.1. NCBI lineage: Eukaryota > Metazoa > Chordata > Aves > Pterocliformes > Pteroclidae > Syrrhaptes > Syrrhaptes paradoxus. Next base: position 37,929 of record VZTO01016514.1, on the reverse strand, counting down.
AGCTCCTTGTATTGCAAACTCTACAAAAGTGAAAAATAAGACTGTTTGATTGTTTCATAAAGATAAGCGTATTTGATAGTGCCATTTCATTAAAAACCCTATCTCTTGAAAATCTGTGTGTAGTAGTTGTAGAAGTATTAGATTCATTCTAGGAATTCTCTGGGTCCATGATTTTTAAGTGCTGTTATTACTTGTAGCTCAAGGAAAAGGGGCAAAGAAGCAATTAGTAATTTGTCCTCTAGCCACATCATTTCATGCAATCAAGCCCATGTCCTATGTAAACAGAAAAAAGGTATTAATAAAGAATAGTAGAAGGCTAGCCCAGGTTTTCTCTCCAAACAGAGAAGACACAACCTTAAACCCTGATGAGCCTGCTGTTTTTGGCTTTCACAGTCTGTGCTAACATGGGCTGGAACAACTTTAATAGGTCAGGGGGAGATTTAAAAAAAAAAATCTGCTAGTGTTCAGTTTGAAATTATTTTCAGGCAGAAGAAAGTTGAATGTAGCGCACAATAAAATTTCTGCTAAGGGAAGAGCCTGGCTTGAAAGAGAAGGTGGCTGAGACTGAGAGCAACACAGCAGAAGAGAAATTTGAAGTGCAGTTTTATAAATTCTGTGCTTCTGCTCCTTCAGTTTATCTATAATACTCTGTCTTTAAAAAATACAATAGTGTGTCAATATTTTTTTCCAGATTTTTCTTTTGCTATTTGTATACTTACCTTTATTCAAACCAGTCCTTTTCAACAGGTCTCCTTTTGGCTTTCGTCCATGGCTACAAAGAGCCAGCACTCCTTTGCAAAATTAATGCAGTCCTCTGTACACCGTACTCTCCATGCAAAAGTAGGTACAAATACATAGCAGTCGTTACAAATGGGTGTTTATTGTTTGTCCAATAACGATGATGATGTGACAGTCCCTAGCAATGGCTTATTAAGACAGTGGTGTTAGCTATGGCAAGTGGTGATCTGTAAGTTTTGTCACACCAAGGCAGCATTAAAATCTTCAAATCATACAGAGCTTTATCACACTCTCTCTTTTTTTAGTAGCTATTATCTATTAGCCATTCTTCTTTTTCTTCCTCTTGCTGTCTCAGATGAGCAAAGATCTTTGATGCTTCCATTTGCTCGCTCTGTGAATGGATCAAACAAACCAAAATCCACAGGGTTTTCAAACAGGAGGAGCAGTGAAAAGGAAAGATTACAGTCAGATAGAAAAGACATACATTTGTCTGTTGGTTGATTGGTCTGGTTTTGATGTTGACATTTCTGAGTATAAAAGCATTAGGGAGAAATAGCAATGGCATTTTTAGCATTGTGCTGCAAAAAAAGACAACTTGAATCTTCCTATTTGGCTTATGGCTATGCATGATTCCTTTTGACCCCTCACTCTTCCTTCTGTGCTTCTCTTCTGCTCTCTTCTCAGTCACAGCCTCTGTTGTTCTCACTGAAGCAATCATTGGAGCGGCAGTAAGCTGAACACAACTATTGTTTTAGCTACTCTTCAACTACATCATGTCACAGTTCATTGGGATTTTTATGTTACTTTTTTTGCTTGAGAGTGCATTGGCTCTTTTAAGAGGAGATAACTTGGCCTTTTCCATACCGTATCTTAATCTACTAAGTCCTATACAACAATAAGAAAAATATTAATATAGCATTCTTTCATCACATGTAAAAATCAATTAACTGGTGTGGTTGTCTAGCTTGCTGTGGCACAACTCTGCATGTCAATATTTTGTTTAGCTTTGATGTACGGTAAAGCTAGCAGAGTATCACAAAGAAAAGTACCTTAGAACACCTCTTCTAAACCATAACATAAAGGCATACATATATATAAATGAAATCATGAAGTGTCTGAATATTTCTGTTTGGTTAGTAGATGAAAAATGCTGGTTTTGTACTAAATACTGTCTTGCAGTAGATTTCTAGTTATTATGAAGTTGTAATCAGTGCTGAGTAGGTTTCTTTGCCTTAAAAGGATCCATAGTCTAAGAAGATTCTTGAGTGGCAGTCTAGATATGAGAAATGTTATTTGAATTAAGCACAGTTTATATTCCTATCCATTTTCATAGTACTTTCCAGAGGCTCTACTGAAGTTGTAGGCTTTCTCTATAAAAGGACATGCAATAAAAATGTTGCTGCTGCCAGCTTGTATGCCTGAAAGCTTTTTTTTTGGTCCTAGCTTTATCAGTTTCTTTAATAAAAAAATATTAAATTTCTTCACAAACTTATCTCACAGAGAGAAGAAAAATATGCCCTGCTCCAAGGAAAATATCAGTTTTATTTAATGATTAAAACAAATCAGTGCAAGAGAAGACATAAGGCAAATACAAGAAAATTCTGTGAGCAGTAAGCTATAAAAGCTACAATTTTCTAGCCACTCTGAAAGTGATTTTATTTTGTTGTTGTTCACAGTAGAACTAAGTTTTAAGGAAAAATATTTTATTGAATATTACACAGACTTTAGAATACCAAATAAATACTAGACTAAATGGTAAACAGTCCTCAGCTGAGGACTCTTACTTTGTTCAGAGGCACTTTTCACTGAAGCAAGGTGAGCTCAGCAAGCATCGACAGCTTCTCAACGATCTTGAGATTGCAAGTAAAGTTACTGCATCCTCCTTGCTGCAGCCGATCCTTCATTATTGTGAGTAAATGAGAACCACAAAATATAATGAGAAATCTTGCATGAGAGTGGTTTTAGAAGTGCAGGGGTAGGGCCACTTTTCAATAAGTCAAGAAGAGAACATGGAGCAGCAGGAGATGTTGGCTGAACTTCACCACAGTGTGTTAGCATTCTGCAGAGTTCTGAAGCCAGTTTCTGTTGTACTTTGGGCTCTCCCATTAAACAGAAGCTGCCACTCATGTAACTTGTGTTCCTTAGGAAAAAAGGGTGTTGTGTGTGAGCAGGCCAAGATTTGGATTAGCTCTCCAGAGGCAGAGGATTAGTGCACTAGGCAAAAATAATACCCTTAAAGGCCGAAGGCTTTAAGGTTTTGCAACCATACATATTTATAAACTGGCTCAGAGAGGTTTGGTTAACAAGATAAGCTGTCAGCAAGGGTCTCTTCAACCGAAGGTTATTTCTTTCCTGAAGAAGAAAATCTTACCAAAAACGCTGCACGGTCAAATTAAAACTACACATTTTCAGCTTCAGAGATTCCATGAAATAGGTTTTATTGGAGCACATGAAAAACTTGCAAGTTGTCTTTTTTTAACCATTAAAAATAGTTTGGTCTAGATATAAAACATACAGGGTGAGAGTATATTTTTTTTTTCTTGCAGCTCATAGAGTTATCTCCCCAGAAATACCTCTGCAACCTGCTGGGAGCCCAAAGTTTTAGGATCTGAAATCCTTTTCACCATGTCTGAGTACTGTCTGGAGAGTTCAGGTTTCCTATTCAGAGTTTCTTTGCCTTGCAAATGGAGGAGGCAAGGGTGTGAAAGCCCGAGTCAGTTGCTCTGAAGGTGTGAGGCTGTTGGGCATCCAGCTCCCCTGGACAGCCAGAGAGCTGTGCAGCCCTGCCAAGTGTCCCAGGGTGATGGACCTAGGCTTCCCCTTTCACACAGTGTTTTCTGTATTTGGCTGCTTTCTGGCTCAGACTCACCGATTTTTAAACATCTGCTATCCCAGGTAGCATGGCAGGGGAAATGGAGGGAACAAGGTGTTTTTCAACAGCCTGTGTCTGACTAGAGTTTTGTGAAAACTAACTCATAAAACATCTCGGTTTTGACAAATCAGTATATTCTGGTGAAAAGCTTTTACTAGGAACTTTTGGGTAGGCTGTTTTACTTTTTTCTTTTTTCCTTTTTCTTTTTTCTTCTGTAAATAAAATAAAAAAGACTTAACCAGGATGAACTCCTGTCATACTATGTCTTCCTTCTGCCCTATATCCAGCCTGGCTGCCTTCCTCCAACCTCAACTGCTCCAAAGGCTGTTTGGAATGAAATGGTCTTCAAGTGCTTTTATAGGACACTGGGTTTATTTGGAAGACTGACAGTGCTGCTTCCTCTGGAAAACATAAGAGAGGCAGGAGATGAATTACAAGGGACAACAAAAAGGCACTCCCTTAACTGAAAAGAATTCAGTCGGGCATGTAGCAAAGGTTAATACAGGAATGAGAGCATTTCCAATAACAGTCATTTATAGCAGTGTCTGTTAAGCCATCAAACTATAGTCATCACTCTGTCCTTTAATTAGTAGTGTTTTTTGTGAAAATAATTTTTCAGAAGCCCCATACACCTGTAAGAATACTCACGAAGCCACAGTTGAGGCAGTTTGGGTAGTAAAAATATTTTATTATCATATTGCAGAATAGAAATGCAAACAATAAGCATTTAGGACTAGAAAAATTAGCTTGCTGGTCCACTATCAATATCTCATTTAGGTTTCATTTAGTGAAGTTTGAAATATATTATTATTTTCCAAAGAGATTTAATATGTTTAAAATGACACTTTTGTAGAAGTAATGATAGACATAAAATCTTGCTGCAGTATTAGTAAGAAATACAATTACCATCAACAAAGCACAATGTTATTTAAAAAAAACCTGATGGTCCTACAGATTGGACACTCTGTCTTCTGTGTTGACTGCCTAAATGAGAAAAACAGCTATGATGGGAAGGCTGCAGAATGAGCAGATACTCACCTAATCCTGCATGTGAAGCTAGTAGCCATAGAGACGTGCAGTTCCAGCAGTATGCAGCTTCTGTGCTTAAAAGGAACGCAGCAAACTTAACATGTATCTAGTCTACATGGAGGTCCACAAATCCATTTAAAGTTTCCACTTATGCGAACTGGACATGATCTGGATTTTGCTCACTTGGTCTTTATACATTTGTCAGGTGCCACCAATGCAGTCCGAGGAGGACTGCAGCAAGCACTGTTGTTATCCACCTTCATTCTGGATGCATTGGTTCTAGGCACTGAGAAATACATGAAGTTAAATGCACATGCCAATTTAGCATCTTGATAAACGGAATTTGAACATGTTAATTCTTGGGATGAAAAGCACCACAACCATCAAAGCACAAATTAGCTCACCAGGGAGTTCTATAAAGTGAAAAATAAATACGGATTTATAAATTTGATTTGCATCATAAGACTAAGATGTATCAGCACAATTTCTGAACATGAAAAAAAGGTGTAAATACAATGCCATCTTTACAATTAGGGGTCCTCTGACTATAGAAACCATGAAAGAGGATTACAGCTGGGTTACTGCTACTGTTTCTCTGCAGGAGCTAAAGTAAATTCTGGGTGTGTGCATAGATGAGTTATGCAATGAGTGCAGGGTAGGGCTGGTGTGCCTTGTTCGACCCCTTCCCAGCACAGCATGCCCATGGGAGCTGCCTTCTGAACGGATTGTCCAGAATGCGTCCTCTGTGGGAACACGTGGTGAGAGATCATTAGCTGTAGTCGCTGTATTTCAGCAGGTATCTGGAGGGATTTCTGATCAGTTTTTATGAACATTTTCTGAGAATGTTCTGCTTATATACTGTGAAAAGTTTAATGATGCATTGTGCTTTAGTCTTCCTTCTGCTGTCTGCCTCCATCTCTGCTCTCAACAGTTATAAAGGCAGGGGTTTTTTTTCCTCCCTCAGTGAAACACTTACTGTCTATAGCAATTTTTAGAGGAACAAGCTATTATACAAAGGTCAGGGAATTTTGTAAAGATCATAATTGCCGAAAGGCTTCATTAACCTTTACAAAACAGTGGTTGTTGGATTACATGACATACGAGTAAATGACTATTAACATCCAGAGCAATTAATGAAACTAACAACCTCAAGGTACTGCAAATCACGTAGATGCTACCCAATATTGCTCTCCAAACAGAAGTCTTACTCCAGCAAATAGACTTGAAATAAGATTTTTACAAATGACAGAGACTAATTTGTGTGGAATGCATGAACCAGGCAACATATTTACCTATGTTCATTAGTGCCTGATCAAACATCAGGTAATGGCATCATCATCATCATCTTTCTGCAGGTATTTCAAAAATTAAGTCTCAAAAGTAATAACCACTTAAGATAATGAGACCCTGTCCCTTTTGTTGGATGAAATACCAGATAAGAAAAATTCTGTTTCTGAAAAAGTTCTAAGTCTGGCACATCAGCATGGTCTGAACACAGTCTGAGAGTCAGTGGAAGAGAGGTGCGGAACATTCCTCTCCACTCCCTACTCCCTTCCCCTGCCTTCCTACTCCACTCCCCATTGCATTTCATGGGTCTCCCCATTCCCCTCCCCTCCCCATTCCATTCCCCACTGCATTCCACTTGCCATTCTACTCGCTCCCCATTCTGCTCCATTGCCACTTCCATTCCACTCTACTCCACTCCCCATTCCCATCCGTTCTACTCCCCATTCCATTTCACTGCCCTCCCCCTTCCATTTCATCCCATCCCACTCTGTTCCACTCCCCATTCCACTGCATTCCACTCCCAAATCTAATCCACTCCCTATTTCACTCTGCTCCCCATTCCATCCCAGTTCCATTCTGCTCCACTCCCCATTCCACTCCATTCCACTCCATTCTGCTCCCCACTCTGTTCCCCATCCCACTCTCTGATCTGCTCCCTGTTCCACTCTCCGATCCCCTCCCTGTTCTACTTCAATCTACTTCCCTCCCCAGTTCACTCCCCTCCCCATTCCACCCCATTTGTAACCATCTCTGATATGTGGGTTCCACACCACCAGGGTCATCAACCCATCACGTTCAGAACTGCCGAGGTCATAGACGCATCTACTACCACACCACTAGCATGGTTGCGCTGCCAAGGTCATTGACCTGCTGGGTGTCACAGTGCCGGGGTCATCGTTCCGCACTACTGGGGTGGTCACATCGCTGGAGTCGTCAACCTGCTGGGTGCCACACTGCCAGGGTGGTCACACCACCAGGGTCACTGACAGATTTCCTAAGATTTGAAGAACTGTTTGCAGCAAAGCGAGCAATGCAGTCCGTTTTCAAAAAGCAATCCAGCTTAGGAAATCAGGCAAATACTACTTTATTATCACTCAGTCTAGGCTGTGCTGGAACTTCATGTATAGATTGAACTTTTTTTCCCTGCAGTGGTGCTATTTTTATATAAAATCCTGTTCATACTTGTGGCAAACATCATCAAATGCAGTCCTTTTCAATGCAGACTATCTGAAGAAGTTTAAAAGGAGAAAATTTTGATAGAGGCTGACTGAAACCTTTTTGGTGTATGCATTTTTTTTTCTTTAAAAACTATTGCATTTATTTTTAAGATCAATTTACCTTAATTACTTTGGGAAATAAAGCCAGCACTTATTTCATTATCTAATACTAATGGAGTTTGTGGTGATACACAGATCTTCAAATCTGGATAAATAATTGTAAGATGTAAAGAGAACAACTATATGCGGTAATTTAAAATGAAATACATTTATAGTAATGGTTAAAACAATGTCAGTTCTTATATACCATTCTAATTTCATACAGGAATGAAAAATATGAGGGCATGAGGGATAAAATACTATCTATCTGAAATCAACAGGAATTTTTTTCATTATAAGCATCAGAAATAATCTCTTATACTAAGATGTAGGAGTGCCTGCAGGGCACCTCTCCCCTCCAGCCCTGGCAAATTAAAGTGTCTGGATGAAAATGTCTGGGAGTATGGGTATAAACCTCCCAGAAGAGCAGGACGTGCAAACTTGTAGCTCACCCTTCGTGTTGGGGGGTTTGTGCATGTAGCTCTTTGCATGTGATTAGGACATCTAGGGATTAGTTACAGATGAGTATTTAGAAAATTATAGGTATTAACATTTTGTAAATGTTGAATACTGTGGTTTAGCTGTTTTATTGCAGATATTGATCCTGATGGCATAGTTCACCAATTCTACTTCATTATGTCACTAATGAGTCAATAGACTGCTCCAATCCTGATTTCCCAGCGGCACTAAGAAATCTTGAATTAAGTTTAGTAAATACGCACATGATAATGTTTCTGGTTTTCAAAAATGAAAAACTGCTTAACACAAATGTTTGTACTTTAGCTTTTATAGCTTTGCAATGCAATGAAAAGAAAGCAACAAGTTCTAAGCATCATCTACTTTAATGCTGCATCTTGTAAGCTTCAGGAGTCCAAGAACAGTCTTGAGTCAGTCTTTTCACATGTGGTACCATGTGTGACTAAGAAAAAATAGCAAAAGTCAGTCACTTGAACAGACCATTTAATATGTTCAAAGGATCCTAGACCCCATTGCTTCAGCTATATTAAAGTGTGCAGTATGTGTTAAATTGCAGTGAGAGTGATGGTCACACTAGGAATTAATGGTAACAAAAATAAATGAATTTAAATTCCAAATTTCATGGGTCACTAGTATTTTCCTTCATATCAGGGGAAAGTTACCTAGCAGTCGTAAATTTTAGACATATTAAAAAGAGGTGAGAATAAGCATACAG
>VZTO01016514.1:3225-29477 GCA_013400615.1 Syrrhaptes paradoxus | reverse complement strand
AAGAAAAAAAAAAAAAAAAAAAAAAAAAAAAAAAAAAAAAAAAAAGAAGCATCTGCGTTTTGGTTTTGTTGTGGTTTTTTTGTTTGTTTTCTGGAACCTGCTTTAAAAGAGCAAAGAAAATAAATCCTAAACAAACTTGCAGAAAAGGTAAGCTAAAGAACTTCTTAATAAACAAAATCTTGAAAAAAGCCTAACAAGTGTATTCTATGCAGGAACAATTAGTTCTGACCTTGTAAAACTGAGTAGTAAGAGTCACCAGAGAATCCATTGATCTGTGTTGCATCTACCCCTAAGTGATTGCTTTCCAGCCTCCTAAAATAAGCTTACACCCCAGGTGGAACGCTAGTGGTCAGAATAGGTTTTTGTCAAGGATGAAAAATTAACAACTCAAAAGATACGTCATGGGCATTAGCGTGGCTATAGGTAAGAGATCTGATACAGCCTAGAGCTTGCACCCATCCAGTGGAAGCTCTCGGTCATTTGGATTAAAGTAATATGCATAGGTGCAAAGATAAAGTTAATTACTTTCTTCTCAAAAGACTTTGGAGGAGTGCAGGTCACTGATAAATTGATGATTGCACACTCTTATTTTTCTTTGTAGGAATTAATATGCACAGAATCCTTTTCATAATTTTAATTTTAGCTTGAAAGGCAGTTTTAGAAATTCATTTTTCATATGACTAGAAACTTTTTTTAATTTAGATTATGAGTACGCAATTCATATTGATTTGGGCTTGTGGCAGTACTTCTACTTTAAAAATTTCTTATTGTAAATTGTTATTGTAGTGGAATATAATATACTCCCGTTACAGATGCAGTCTGAAGTGTTCATACAAGCCTAGGAATAATCTTAACCACAAACCATTCTGGTGGCAATATTTGTTCTGAGAAGATTTCTGCCACAGCAGAACTACATTTAATTTAGTTTAGGGGGTCGATTTGAATAAGAAATACAGTTGCATGAAATTTTTGGGTAGAAAAGATAACTTTTTTTCACCAAAACAGATGTTCTCTTGACGGTGTCTCAACTAAAATTTAACAGAAATTATGTGTGAAACAAAACAGTGTGTTACCTTTAAAAAATAGTATGAAAATAAAATTCAAAATTTTAACCCCTTTTTGGTAAGAGTAAGGAATACTATTGTCTTTGACAGTTTACTAGTACTCCTTCCTCTAAAACTAATGGTAAGGATATTAAATCATTAGTAAGTGGCTTCTCTCATAGCAATTAGCAACTCATGCCAGAAGGGGTGGGTCAGTGCCCTTCCCTTTAAAATACAGAAGCAGAACATGCTCATCCACTGCAGATGCCTTAGTTACATCTTCAGTGTATCTTCTCTGCTGCTTCAGACTCGCTGCAGTTCCTTGCAATACGCAGCCAATGCAGAAACCAAGTACTGGAAGTTGTTACCATCTTTTAAATCTCAGGATGTGATAGGTGGAGATAGGTACGTGAACAAATTCTAAATGATTTTACTCTTCCTGATAATCCAGTTGATGAGGCAAATGTATAAAAATCCCACTAATGTGGGCTGAAACGTGTCCCAAAGCAGCTTGCTTCTCTAGTCAGAAAACCATAGAGCACTTCGTAATCCTTCAGCCTTCTTGAGAAACGTATAATGATATTATGTTTACTCAGTTAGATTTTATTTAATCCTTTCAGAATATTGCATTAGGCTTGGAGGCTGTATTTACTCTTGTGCATTTCCAGTTAGCAAAGGATGAGGTTGGAAAAAATGAATTTAAGTTAAATTGACTTCTAGTAGTAAACTATGCTGCTGAAACTCAGAAGTACATCTGTGCGTGATAAAGGACTATGTCACTTCGACTTCCAGTCACGTAAGTGACTAAATTCTTCTTGAAGATGTAATTAGGGATGTGATACTTTCACAACATTAGCATACAAGTTTGTTTTTTTCCCTTCCACATGTGAACTGTCCTCCAGGAAGAAGCACTGGTTCTTCAAACTGCGTATGTGACTTGATAAACTGCTCTTGTAGTGTTAAAGTGGAACTCACCTGGTAGCAGCCCGCTACAGAAAACTCTCACAAGGAGCAGGTAAACATGAAGCAGTCCAGAGCAATCTTGTCAGTTTAGTAGGTTTGAAAGATGTTTACCAAAACTGCAATCAAACATTTGAAGTCTCTTGATGCTTCAAAAGTGAGTTACATATCCCAACAAAGCAGTGCAGGAAGTAGTTTCAGAGCGAGTTACTATTTTTCTGTTGACCTTAACACCATCTGCAAATGGTACTTTTTCAAGGTCGAACTTGGAAATCGTCATTCTCTGCTAATATCAAATGGGTAGAAAGCAACGCTGAACAGGCAGTAGGAGACTGTAGGATTTGAGTGTGATAAATACCATAAGTGAGTACTGTTAAGTTGGTTCCAGTGTGTTGTACTGTGGAAGTCCCAGAACAGTTGGTTCCCTGAGAACTACAGCTCTTGGGAAGTTCAAACTGGCCTCCCTCTGCCCCAGAGTGGCCAAGTTGTTATGTGTTTTAAAGTCATTTTCTAGGAGATGCTAAGAGTTTATTCTAGTTCTACACACACACATGCACAACTTGTGTTTTCATTTTTAATCATGTAAAAAAAAATATTTTTTTCCTCTGGTGCATGAATGAATGATAGCTTTATACCATTGCTTAGCTGGTATTTGGTACAGGATTTGGAGAGGTATTGTAAGTACTTGTCGTATGTTTATAACTTTCCTAGGCATCGTCTTCTGGCTAGTTAACAGGAACAGGGTGAAGAATTAGATGGTCCTTTATTCTAGCCCCAGACAGGTGTTTTTTCAAGTGTTATCAAGAGACGGTGAACCTTGCCCAGAGATGGATCAACCCCATCTATGGCATGACTAACAACTGTTTGTCAGAGTTCATTTCTTTTATTATGACTTTGGTAATGAACTTTTCCAGGATATGCTTAGGAGAGCATCTGGGTTATGTTAGTGACTTTATACTGTTGGTTCTTCAAGTCATAAATAATAGGCAGCAATATACCAACAGCACACGTTTTGCTTGTCTACGTATTAAGGCATTCTGTAATGTTTAAATGCCTTATTCCTTTCTGGTTTTTGACCTGGAGTGAAAAATGCATGAATAAACAAAGAAATTAATTCCGGACAGAATAAACTTGAAGAAAATCTGCTAGGCAAAATGCAGCACTGGAGAGAGAGACTATGAAAAACAGTAAACATCTCTTCTTAACGTACTGTTATCATGAAAGCTTGTCTTGAATAATAATTAGTACTTAAGGGGAAAGAAAAAAGGAAGAAAAAACTGAAGACCTGTTTCTGAACTGACTTTTTTAAAGAAGCATAGACTCTGTTAACTTTGTGGGTTAAATAGCTATTGGAGATCCTGGCAGGAAAAGTTTCTCTTCAGACAGCCCTCGGTTCGTCTAGCTTATTGACTGCACTTAGATCGGGGACCAGTTTCAAGGACTTGTGGCTATTGTTTGCTTTCTGGAGTTCCTGCTTCTCCTGTCTTGTTCCACCAGCTTTTAGGTGAACAACTAATAACACACCCAGGACAGTTGCTTTGTGGTTCTTCCACAGATTTCTTGGAAAACTTACTTGTTCATTAGTTAACAATGGTCCTTAATTGTATGTTCTTCCAGTACCGCATTTTCTTTTTACAACAAGAGAACATTAGATATAATGCCAAGCAAACATTCTTTGCCATAAACGTTGGTAAATGAGCAGTAGAGAGGAAAGACTGGATGAGATTGGGTATGTCTTCCTGTTTGCAAACTTTCTAATAAAAAGGAAAATTCTTGGGAAAATGTAATTTATTGTAAAGTTTTGAGAAGTCTTTACATGTAGTGATGTTTTTCTTCTTTTTTGAAGAAAAAATATATATTACAATGAAAATGTGGAACAAGGATCTTTGAATGCAATACTTAATTCTTACTCAGTTCTTACTGTTAACTGTCTTTCAGAATGTATTGAATACATAGGCTTTTGTTTGCTTTTTTAATCAGAGCACTATATTAACTTAAAATCTGGGAAACCTACAGGGACAGCATTACTCTGAATCACACTGGATGATAGAAATTGGTGAGGGAAAAATAGTACAACGTTGATGTGAGTAATAGCCTTTAAAACACTCAAAGGAAATTTCAAACAGAAATGGGTTTTCTATTCATGTTTTCTTTAGGATTGTATCATATATCCAGCCTTAATGATTCTATTATTCTATATACAATAGGAAATAGCACATTATTGAAGTGTATTGCATGTCTAACTTGAAACAACAGCACAATTTACCTTATGTCATTAAGTCTCATAGAAATAGACAGTGTTTTCCCACAAGTGCAATATTTACTTCTGCTTGAAATATGAAGTAGTAAGTCTAATAGCAGTAGGAAGGTGTAATATATTGTAAAACTATTTTGTGTACCAACAGAATTTCCAGTAGGCCTAATTTTTTCATTCACCAGCTCAGCTGTAAATAATTGTCATTCGTTGCAAGGTTTATGCTGGACAGAAGGGAAAAAAATCATGCTATGGGTCATAATTAGCAGTAGACTTGATATATGATTTTTTTTAAGGTATGTGAACTGTAAAATAGATGGTAAGAACTCTTAAATTTCAATTGCAGTCTGAGCAGTGTACTTGCTTTTGATGTAGGGGGATACTTGGAGAATAAAGGACAGAGTTTTGTTGACACTTTTTATGAGAAGGTCTGACTTTGAAATTAAGAAAGTGGTTGTAGCAGATTTTTTGCAATGAGCAGTATGATTTGGTGCCGTGTGGTGCCTACTTGGAAGGAATGAAGTTAGGGTTAGGGATGAGAATTTTGTACTTAATAAAAATAAGGTGCTGTTTTTTCCCATTTGGGGGGGGATCTAATTTCATGTCCATTAAAACATTTAGAAGAATGGACAGACTGTGGATTACATTAAATCAAGAATGAGTTGGTTTTTCCACAATCAAATTCTTTATTACTGTAGTCATCCTTCTTGGTACAAGCTTTTATTTCAAGTTATTTTTTTCTCCTTGATGTTAAAGGTCTAGAATTGCATAGAGAATTCTGGGTGAGGTTTTAACAATAAATTAATACATTAAAATATCTGAAAATATCTGCTATTTCCCAGTGTTTGTTGGAAATGCATTCATTGAGGAATCTTGGGGCAGCATTTATAACTTATGTATGACACCACTAAGTCACATTTTATGACACCTCTGGGTCATGGTTTGCTGCCAATGAACCTGTGTAGCTGAGATCTTGGTCTCTTCAAGTGCATCCAGCTGACTGCCAAAAACACAAGAAGTGGTGGTATCAATCCATGGGTAATATCTCCCTTCTATTGTTTTATTAGGAAATTTTTCTTTGAGAGATGCTTAGTCCAAACTGATGTATTTTTCCGTACACAGTGTTGCATTTTATAAAACATTCCTTTTATATCTTATCTTTATTGTTTCATAATCCAAAATTCCCACTACAGTCTTCCATCCATCTGAAATAAAAGTAAATACCCAAAGCCTTTCCCTATCTTTTTAATTTGCTGCTAGAAAAAAAAAATCCTCATTTTAAAAAGATTTATTACAGTATTTATTACTTGATGTGTAAAAGCGTGTTTCAATTCTTCCAGGCTCATGGACTGAGATTATTTTACCTTGAAGGGTTGCATAATATCTCCTTGCACATTGTTCCGAACTTGGTTGTAGTAGCTTCCTTCTCTGGTCTCCTACTCCTGTGCATCTTTGCACTTGTATTCTACCTTATCATTACTTTAGAAAGGTGATATTTTAATTTAATTTCAGCTCTCTTTAGATTACCTTTCATCTCTGTTCCCAGCCATGTACATTTTCTTCTTTTACTGCTTATAGCTTTAAAGCAATTTCCTTGTTTCATGAATTTCTTTCATGTGGTTAACCAATGGCAATTTTGNAAGAAAAAATATATATTACAATGAAAATGTGGAACAAGGATCTTTGAATGCAATACTTAATTCTTACTCAGTTCTTACTGTTAACTGTCTTTCAGAATGTATTGAATACATAGGCTTTTGTTTGCTTTTTTAATCAGAGCACTATATTAACTTAAAATCTGGGAAACCTACAGGGACAGCATTACTCTGAATCACACTGGATGATAGAAATTGGTGAGGGAAAAATAGTACAACGTTGATGTGAGTAATAGCCTTTAAAACACTCAAAGGAAATTTCAAACAGAAATGGGTTTTCTATTCATGTTTTCTTTAGGATTGTATCATATATCCAGCCTTAATGATTCTATTATTCTATATACAATAGGAAATAGCACATTATTGAAGTGTATTGCATGTCTAACTTGAAACAACAGCACAATTTACCTTATGTNTTTTGCAATGAGCAGTATGATTTGGTGCCGTGTGGTGCCTACTTGGAAGGAATGAAGTTAGGGTTAGGGATGAGAATTTTGTACTTAATAAAAATAAGGTGCTGTTTTTTCCCATTTGGGGGGGGATCTAATTTCATGTCCATTAAAACATTTAGAAGAATGGACAGACTGTGGATTACATTAAATCAAGAATGAGTTGGTTTTTCCACAATCAAATTCTTTATTACTGTAGTCATCCTTCTTGGTACAAGCTTTTATTTCAAGTTATTTTTTTCTCCTTGATGTTAAAGGTCTAGAATTGCATAGAGAATTCTGGGTGAGGTTTTAACAATAAATTAATACATTAAAATATCTGAAAATATCTGCTATTTCCCAGTGTTTGTTGGAAATGCATTCATTGAGGAATCTTGGGGCAGCATTTATAACTTATGTATGACACCACTAAGTCACATTTTATGACACCTCTGGGTCATGGTTTGCTGCCAATGAACCTGTGTAGCTGAGATCTTGGTCTCTTCAAGTGCATCCAGCTGACTGCCAAAAACACAAGAAGTGGTGGTATCAATCCATGGGTAATATCTCCCTTCTATTGTTTTATTAGGAAATTTTTCTTTGAGAGATGCTTAGTCCAAACTGATGTATTTTTCCGTACACAGTGTTGCATTTTATAAAACATTCCTTTTATATCTTATCTTTATTGTTTCATAATCCAAAATTCCCACTACAGTCTTCCATCCATCTGAAATAAAAGTAAATACCCAAAGCCTTTCCCTATCTTTTTAATTTGCTGCTAGAAAAAAAAAATCCTCATTTTAAAAAGATTTATTACAGTATTTATTACTGGATGTGCAAAAGCGTGTTTCAATTCTTCCAGGCTCATGGACTGAGATTATTTTACCTTGAAGGGTTGCATAATATCTCCTTGCACATTGTTCCGAACTTGGTTGTAGTAGCTTCCTTCTCTGGTCTCCTACTCCTGTGCATCTTTGCACTTGTATTCTACCTTATCATTACTTTAGAAAGGTGATATTTTAATTTAATTTCAGCTCTCTTTAGATTACCTTTCATCTCTGTTCCCAGCCATGTACATTTTCTTCTTTTACTGCTTATAGCTTTAAAGCAATTTCCTTGTTTCATGAATTTCTTTCATGTGGTTAACCAATGGCAATTTTGATTTTTCTTTTCATTGTTACAGCAGTAGTATTGTGTCAGTCCTGTTCTGCTAATAACAATATTAATCAAATCTCTGCTTATGCCAGCTTTATTTCTTCACAGTACTGGGATAGCATCGTGATCATAAAGCAAAATTGATAGTTATCTTTACCTTTTAATTAATAGGCTGAGTTGTCAGAATATGTGTCAAAAACCACTTCCTATTTTTTGTGGGCATAGTGCTATTTCATTTCTCTGGACAGTAACTTAAGTTGACTGATCAGTACAGTAAATAATGATTACTATACTAGATGTTGTGAAGGAATGAATAAAATTGCATTCGGGAAAGTGCCCGAGTTCCTAAATTGTTTACTTAATAGAGTAAAGCAATTTGTAGTGTCTCGGTGGTTTGGGGGATTGTTGTTGTGGTTCTTTTGTTGGTGGTGGTTTTTTAAACCCCTTTAGATGTAGCAGAGACTGTTCTGCTGTGTTCTAAACTCAGCAAAGAAATCTTGCTGAAAATTCTGTTCTACATATTTGGGAAGAAACAGTTAGAATTCCGAACTTCAAAACTAGTAAAAGGTTTTTCAGCTCTTGGGAAGAACAGCAGAACAAGCCACATACGAACAAAATTCATTCAGTTTCATTGTATAGACTTACCACTTCCAACTGAAACATGTACATTCCATTTACATGTAAAGAATTTAAAACCTGCTGGAGTTCCATGAAACCTTGAAGAGAGATATACACCTTTTAAGGAGAGGAGGAGTTCAATTGTGAACTTAATTATCAACTCTAGATCCATGTGTTGATTTCCTTGTCGATTCTTCTGTCTTTACAGTTGGCGTAAGGGAAAAGGCAATTCTGTAACATTGTCCACTGTGCACCTCTCATTTACTTGAGAACTTGGTGAGGAGAGCTGGGAAACTGAAGAGATAAAATGTACTGGCAGATGGGTATTTTACATCTCCCAGTCCTTGTGCTGCTGCTGTTATAGGGACCTTAGTTTTGGACAGATTCATGGATCATCACATGATGAGGCTAAAAATAGGGGCTTTGGTGGTGTTTCTCTGATAACATACCAAAGTTAGAAATGGCTGTGTTCAAAGGAATGCTGCGTTCTTCCATGGAGAAGTAACAGGAAATCTAGTGAGAGGAGCTTGCAGATTTAGTGTCACTTGCTGGAGTCTTTGAAGATCTTCCTATAAAAGGAGCACATTTCTTTATCAAAATTATTATGGACTTTTTCATGGGTATTTGTACACATTTGGTTGAAGGAAAGGTTAGGATGAGACTTTTGAGTGTGCTTGAAACACTGCTGTTTTTCTAAAACACTCTGTAATTCATTTGAAGTGAAATCTCAAGGAGAAGATGGTAAATTTGGCAGAAACTCAGAAATAGCAATGACTGAGAAGTTTCACTTTTAATTTACTGTGACTTCACTGACAATCTCTACTTCTTTAACCTTACTAGATGGAAGAGACGCAACCACTATCGAAGAGATAGCAGAGAGAAACTGACAGCACTTTAACTCCCCACTAATATCTTTGTGAATGAAAGAGCTCTTTTGAAGACAGAATGCAGTAATCGGATGACAGATCCTGTGATAGTCGGGCACTTTTTAATGGCTTGGATGCTGAGGGGTCATGGCTCCACAGCTGGAGGAAAGGGAACATTTCTGGAGAGACCCGAGTTCTCCTGCCTCAGAAGTTCCTGGATGACTGCTCTGTAATTGAGTTAAAAGAGCAGCTGCATTGGTTCCATAGAGACATTTTTATATAAAGTTGTGCCATCAGTTCCTCAGAGGAACAAATATTCTGCTGGCAGAATGACATTACATGGTACTATCTGCCCAAGTCGAGGATAGGGAAGGGATCATAGAAGACGAGAAGTGTAAGGAAATGGCTAGCAGCTCAGGGAACTGCAGTCTCAGTGTAGCAGTTACGAAAATTCTGACTTTGCCAGGTCCAGATAAAAACAGGTCTGGAGTTAATAGCCTGTGGCTATACTCTTAGTGGCATTCCTCTCCATCTATCAGAGATGTTCACGATGCACTTATTTAAAGTGAAATTTTCTTTTCTCCTTAGATTATGCTTTAAGCAGACTGCTATTTCATGCCAAGCACTTCTGTGGATGTTTGGGGTTTATCTCTTAATCCTGCTTGCTTGCTTTGCTATTCTCTGTCTCCCAAGCTTCGCTATAATAATACTGTCAAAAGTAAGAGCAGACTTCACTGCAGGTAAGCTCATCAGAAAGTTCTCCTGGATAACTAAGTAACAATTGTAGTGAGGTTTTTTCAGGTTTTCTTAGTCGTAACTGATTTAAGTAAGGCAATGAGTGACTATGGTATATGAGGGACCCAGGCTCCTAAGATTCCTACCTGCCAGCAAGTTGCCTAAAATTGTACTTAGTTTTGGACCTTTCAGCATCTCCTGTTTTCTTCCCTCTCCTGGGTTTGTGTTCAGGATTTCTATGCTAGACCCCTTTCCCAACAGTGGGAAGTGGTACTTTGGTTATGTTCAGTCTCTACAGACAACATGAGAAGCTCCCCGATGAAGGGTGCAAACATTTTGATGCGTGTCCAACTGCTCAAAGGGATCCAACAAGAAAAGACTTCTATTGCAGTGTGCAAAGTCACTGTAATACCAGTGACCACCACCCTGTTCCTCATGAGTGTGTCTGGCTTTTGGATAGTGCTCAATCTTTTGGATGTCCCAGCAGAATATGAAGCATGTGAGGCTACAGCTGTTTATCTGCAGCCCATGGGAAGGAGAGTTGCATAAGCCACAGCGAAACAGCCAAGCCATTTGTAGAAAGTTTCCCCCTGTATTTATGATTTTAAAAGTAAATATTTTTTATTTTAATAGATTGCAATCTGTCTCCTGTATGTTAATAAAACTCCCTATTCAAATCACTGGGAAGTTTTACTGCAGAAAGTTAAAGTAACAGCAGAAAAAAATGGTTTTAAATGATGTTGAAAACACTGTCGCTCTTTTCAGAGATAAGTCTAATATACTCCAGAGGGCACAGTTTCCCTTTATGAAACATGCATGACTTGTATTAGCTGCTGTTTATTGCGCCTGTGGTTAGTACTCAAGTGGTAACTGAATAATTTAAAATTGCAGATGTGAGTCATTAACTCTCCTATTTTCTACAATTTTATAAGAAACTGACCTCTACCGAGTCTGTCTGCGAAACAGATAGAAAAACAATAGTGAAGCTTTGGTTGGTGCTTCTAGCTATTCTGTAACCAACTTCACTTCTTTGATAAATTTAGATGGCTTGGGGGAAAATAAAATACAGTTCTTACAGGATTTCTAGAACCTTTTATCAAAAGCTTAGTCACAGTACAACACGCATAAGAGAGATTGATCAGTCTTTTTAAAAAAGATTTTAAAATATTAGCTCTACTTCTGGGGAAATAAAATGTTTTCTCTTGTTTCTGTCAGTAGGTACTGGTATTCACCATAGTAACAAGCAGCACCAGAAATTTGGGACAGAGTATGTTTTCCACTTGCTAAATGATTTTGGTTTGTGTACTTATTTTTTTTTTTTGCTGGTGGAACATCCTTTAGAGACTTGAAAAAAGGCTTGATTGTTGCAATCAACACTTAAAAGAACTTCTGGAAGTTGCCACTCCCTGGTGTATGCAAGGCTGCAATTGAAAACTCGCTCACTGGGGACAACATTTGTGAACATGCTGTGCCACCCCCGTCAGCTGCATAATGATCATTGGCCTCAGGGCTGTTGTGTGCTTCTTGGCTTGCTTGCCTCTTCAGACATCCAGCATTTGTCTCAGGGGGAGCAAGAAACTGGGGAAAGTCTTGTGATACAGGGGGAGCAAGGAACTGGGAAAGTCCTGTGATACTCAGCACATCTAAAGTGTTTCAGGGCGACTACCCTGTAAGATGATGTTCATCTCTTGTAAGTTGTCAAATGGTGACACTGAGGCAGGGCCAGACTGAAAGTCTTCCTGAGCAATAACTGCAGGCTGCCGTATGTGCTTTCACATTTCACCAAGGCAAGCACGTCCTCAGCCTCATTCACAAGCGGTACTAATCTGTTATTCACATGACAGGTGTTGACTACAGGTGAGAGCACGTGCTTCAAGGTGAACTTGGGAATTGCTGTTCTCCTGTGACTTGAGGAAAAATAAGTTTGCTCTTGATAGTGTTGCAATAATGATGCTTAGCAACCGAGCTGAATTGTAATTCTGCAGGCGTGACTGCTGTGGTGTGTGCTGAGCTCAGGCAGTGTGTGCTGCGGTCAGTCTGTCGAACCGTATGTGCTGGGGTATCCTGGCTTTCATGCTTAGGAACTGGAGAGACTTAGAGCTGTAAATTACTGGTTCATGGCACGTACCATGAAAGCAGCACTCTGGGTAAGAACTGCTCCGACTTTTGTGCTAGTTCATGTTCACACTGCTTCTTGTGAAAGTCTGACAGGATGGATGTGAAAGTCAAATGTAACCATAATACTCAAATTTCCTTATGTTATTCTGCATTATGACAGTGATTTTACAAAACCAGAAGGCAAAGGACACACTACATTTTTCTGTGTGACTTTTCAAAAATAAGATTCCTGGATATGTTTAAGCTCAACAGCTCTCTGCTTTATTCCTGCCCACAATTAGAACAGTGACTGGATGTGAAATAAAAGAACAGGCTGGTAAAAATCATGCTTTGTGGTTTATTTTCTGAAGAGGGATTACTGGGCAAAAGGACTTGCCTTCCTCATTTCAAAACCAGGTCTAAAGTGGAAATTGTTTTAAGATGATGTGGACTATAAAATAATGGCTTTCAGAAGTTATATTCCTGTAGTTAGTTAATTTTATAAATATGCACATATAAAGTATGTTATATATAGTAATGTATGTGCAATATGCATGCATATCTATAATTAATCTGCATTTAACCAGCAGATTTTTTTGGATTTTGTTTTGCCATCCTGTTCAAAGGTTGTAATCTGTTAAACTCTACATGATTTTTTTTCATAAAGGTATCTAATCACAGAACAGAAATACGTTTGTCTTAGCATTTGTGTTGCTCTTTTTTTTGGTCTTACGACTCATTGTATTGACTGTCAGTGTCTTCTGACCTGGTCACAGACCCCAGCCTCAGGAACCTCCTTGGCCATCCAAAGTAAGACTAACCACGAAACATGACTTTCTTATCGGGTTCTTCATTCACACTAAGAACTTGTGTGCGTGCTGAAGGACAAGTCCTATCTTCTTGGCGATGTATTCCTGATTTTTTGGAATATGAGTAGCTATGTAGTGAAAGCTGCACTGGACGGAAAGATGAGCATACAATTTCTAGAGAAAAGGCTTCTGTAGGATGTGCAAAATGAGCCAAGTCATCTTAATGTACGTGGCCCAACTGTTCAGATAGGTCACTGAAAGGCCCTCAGGCAAGAGCAGCTGAAGGGTAGCGCAAAATCTGCAGCTTTTAATAGCTGAAGTTCTGGACCGGAATTGATTTCTTGTCTTATTTTAAGTTCATACTTTCCAATCCTGGAAAGCAAATACTTCGCTACGTTACTGTTTTTAAGGCCATGGTTACAAAACAGTAGGGGAAAAAGTGTTACTAAAGGTGAAAATAGGCTTTATTACCCATGTTCCACAAATCTTCTGTTTGTGCAGCTACCTGTGTGACACCCTATACAGCAGTTTTATGCTATGCTTTATAGATTTGGAAAGATGGGAAGAGGAAGGTTATAGGAAATGATTTGTCTTGACCTTCCACAATGAATTAAGAGTGCTTGAATTATTGTCTGCTTGTTTAGATGGATGTAAGTTCTGTAAGAACCCAAGACTAGTAAGAAGAAAAACAGTAAATAGACTCCCACATCACCCTTTTTTGCACACATTTTCCAGATGTACAAATCTGCATTTTTAAGTCAAGCTCCAAGAAATTTGGGTGTGTTACTAAAGCAGTAGAGCACCTTAAGTTTAGCAACTCAGATCCATTCTCACTATTTTTTGGTAAAGCTACAAAACATTTGTTTAGTGAATAATTTTTATCTTCCTCTTTCTTCCCCTTCCTTCAGGAAAAATAGCAGGTCTTAGTATAGGGCAAGAGAAATTTGACCTACAATCATCCAAACTATTCAGGGAGCAATAATGTGAAAGAACTGTAGAAGCAGAGAAATTGCATGGGCTCAAGAGGTTTTTCCAGCTGCTTCTTCTAAAGCAACACCTAAGAAATTAGTGGATTTTAGTGAGGGGGAAGGAGTCCAGTTGATTTGGAGTAAGTAGCAGGGTGGATATGTCTGACACAAAAATGACTGGAGCAGTAAACTGAAGGGTTTCGACTCTGATCAGGAGCTGCTGTGTATGATTCCAACTTGCTGAATGTATTTGGCATGAGAAAACTGAACTAAGAGATGCAAAAGTGAAAATAGCTATTGCTGAGCAAGGTATGAAAATAAAGCAGATGAGCACAGGAAGGAAGACTTCGGGAGCCTTCTGCTAGCTGTGACCTTCCCCATATGAAACTGACGTGATTTCCTCATGCTTTTGAATTGCCAGATGTACCAGTAATGGAAGATTGCTTTCTGTATTTTTTTGTGCTGGAATCTCTACTACTGTAAAGGCTGATTTCTGAATCTTGCAGATGTTTTTTGTTTTGTGACACATGCAGATACACAAAAAAGAATCTGAAATCTTCTCCCTTGCCTCCTTATAGTTCAAATGACCTAAAGATAGCAAGTGGTACTACTTAAACATAGCAAGTGATGCTTTTTATCGGGAACCCACTGAATTCAGGAAAAAAAATCACCCCAGGAATTTATCTAAAGCTTGATGTGAATCAAAAAATGAGTTCCTGGTAGGATGACAATGCTTTGTGAAAATGACCATGCAATTAAAAGATAGCTGTACATTCCCAGAACAAGAAAACAAGCAAATTACTTGCAAAACTTATAGTAATTCAAAGCAGAGTAGCATACATTGTCTAGGGGACTTTTTGTTTTGCATACTACATAAGGAGCTGAACTTGAAGCAGAATTTTGTTTGTGAGTGGACAGAAAATACCCCTAAATACTTAGGAGAAAATGTGCTCTCCACACTCGGGCATTTCAGCATCACAGACAGTGTGTGTGCAATGTTAACTTAATGGCGATGACACTTGATATGCTGTAGTGTTCCATTTTATTTGCTCTCCATTGGTTTTGAATAAATGAATATGATTTTGTCTTCACTTAGAAAGCATGGCTTCTGTTATACCTAGTTGGCTTTCCCAACAGCTTGCTATTAGTTCCAACATCAACTTAAAAATGAGATGATTCTTTTAAGAATTTATTCATAAACATCAACAAATAGGTAAAATTAATTTTTAGGAGGAGGAGGTTTTTAAATAAAGGAGGCTATCTCATACTACTTTAATGGGAAAGCAAAGAATAAATGAAACAATCAACTGAGACAGATTAGCACTTCCCTTTGAGTGCAGCTGCAGCCACTGACATCAGTTGGGTTTGCCTCTAGGTCCCATGTCTTAAAGAGTAGTTGCTTTACTTAAAGATGTCAGCAGACCAAACATGGTGGCAATATGAATGCTGCTTCAGAAAACTCCTTTCAACAGAACAAGAGCTCCACCTTCCAAATGTCCTAGGTAACCTAAAAATAATAGAAAAATCGGTGGGATCTGAATTTCTGAACAGAAAAGTTACAAAGAGGCTTGGCTGGACTTAGGTGCCTCACTGCTGCTTTATATGTCTAAAGTAGGCCTCTAGAGTTCAAGTCATTTTCTAGTGAAGGAACGGTCTGGGTCATGTGTCTGTGTTTCTCACCACAAGTACTGTTACTCATGAGAATATGTAAAATATTTGTCATTTTTGGAAGGTGAAGACAAAAAATTCAATAGGCAGGTAGTTTTACAGAGTGTACCATATTGTTTTAGACACTGCAAAGGAGAATTGTTTTCCTTCTCCTACAATAAAGTCCAACATATAGCATTTTAATGAGAGGCCTGTGTCTCAGTATGTTATTGCATGTAAAATGTGGAGTGAATTTGCAAAAAGTGTGCAGCTGTCTCATCTTTATAACAGCACTAGTTTACTCTGTTATACAGTCGATGCCAGCAGGGCCACAATTCAGTTCACCTTAAGCAGCATGTTCACAAGGCCAACCATTGGCTACCCAGTTATTTGTGGAATCTGGGAAAGTTTTGTTCTGTCACTCCTCTCATTCCTTAGAAATAATACTTGCTTCTCTACTGCATAACACATAGTAGAGTATCATCTTAATTTCAGGACAATGGAGTTTTGGTACAACATAACACTACTCTGAGCTATTCGATTTTACAGAAGCAGACTAAAACTCTTTTTAAAGAAAAATCACATACCTTACTGTCCTGGTTCCAGCTGGGACAGAGTAACTTTCTTCACAGTAGCTAGTATGAGGCCGCATTTTGGATTTGTGCTGAGGAGAAGGCTGATGACATACTGATGTCAGGGACTTCTCAGCTTCTCTGCTGTGCCAGTGTCTGCAGGGGCAGGAGAAGCTGGGAGGGAGCACAGCCCCAGTTATTAGCCTGGGATTCAACCNGACCATGAGCTGGGAACAGGATGAGCATTGGTTATCGGGTGGTGAGCAGTGTCGCTGTGTACCCATCATTTGTATATTTGTATCTATTACTATTATTATCATTATTATTTTCATTTTTGTTGTAGTTTAGTTATTAAATCGTCCTTATCTCTTTTACTTCTTTAATGCTTCCATCCCTGGAAGAAAGGAGGGTGAGGAAGCGGTTGTTGTGGTATTTTGATGCTAGCCAGGGTCAAACTACAACAATTACTGAAACATAAAGCATGCATTAAAAAAAAATGAAAATGATTTTAGTTTACTCAGAGATGCTTAGATGGATGTCGTTCCAGGAAGATGGTAACAGTTGATTGCCCATAAAGGATCAAATTAAGTTACTGATTTACAAAAGATTAGGTCTGAAATAGCTGGTCTTGTAGTTAGCTGTAGTTTTCCAAAAGCATTAATCCACCAGGTGCTATATAAGAGAAGAACTGTGCAAAGTATTTTTAATGTAAAAGTGACAAAAAGGGAGAATAAACATGACAGGAAAAAAATTCTCTTCCATTTTGATTTTGAGATAATATCATTAAAGCTTTTCAGTCTGATTTATTCAATCCCTTGCATAAATAGATGGGGGGGGGGGACGGGGGACGGAGGCTTATCAGCACTTTAGGTGCCAGTAAAACTTTAAATGGATTGTTGTTTTACATATACACCTGTGGTAGCAACGACATCTTTTTAACAGTTTCAAAGTACTGTGGAAGCATGTGCTTCAGTGGGACAAAGTAATGGCCATCTTCTTGGTTTGGCTGATGACACACAGCCAGCCAGACAGCAAGTAGTTTGTATTGTACTGGTTTTAGATAAGAGTAGGAATTGAAGAATGGTATTTCCTTATCTGTTTCTGTGTCTTTTGGGGTCAATAATATAAACTTCTTTGAAAGTTTTATTATTCTTTGTAGGATTGCCATAACCTTCGGTAGAGCCAGGATTTTTGTCTTTTGTGTAAAATGTAGTCTTGCCCATTAATGGCTGGGTTATAAGCCACTTTTGTGAAACACTTAAATATTTAGATTAAAATCTGCTGCTGGTAGGGACTCGGACGCAGACCAATATGATCATGCTGTAGCCATTTATTATGCCTCGATTACACACTTTTATACAGAACTCGTGCAGATTTGGCAATTACTAATTGGATACAATGATTTTAAAATCCTAAAGACAAAGTTACTATAGGCTAACTTTGGTCCTGGGAATGGGACCCTTAACATTACCTAATCATGCTGATTGTTTACCTTCAGTTCCTCCTTATCTCACATTCTGTACAATTGCTTTCTTTCTCTTCCCTTGAAGGTGTTATTTTCTCCTGTAGTAGAAATCAACTACACGAGGACCTTCTTCTAAAAAAGGTTCTGACAAACATGAGTATTTCTCTCCTAAGAAGATTCTTACAAGCATAAGTATTTTTCTTCTAGAAAGGTTTCCCACAAAAATCCATAATTAGTTTGAATGCAATAAATACTATTGCCTTTTTTATTGAATGTACTCCATACCGAATAGGAAGTATTCTAGTATACTGCAGTAGTGTTAGTGATGTGAAACGTGGATGTTTTATGACTTTGAAAATATAATTGTATAATCTATATCCCATAACTTTTTACTCCATTACTCAGCTGAGAAAACCTAGTATTTTGCAGAAACTGAAAATATATTTGCTTCTTTGCAGCTGTCATAATGTATACGTTGGGGCTTTGTCTTTAATCTATGGAATAACCTGTTCTTCATTGCAGTCTGTAGAATTGTCTTTCCCTGAAATCAGACTGAAATCATAAATGATGTTTGGTTGTAAAATTCACCTCACAGCATTAGCTGAGAAAATTCTTCTGTATTGATTTTTGAAATTTAGAAATTAACTTCTGAGACAAGCAAAAATTAACTAGTACTAAAAAAAGGCAGGGGGGAGAAATCAATAAGGGAAGGTGCAAAATTTAAATACTACATTAATTGCTCATAGTGTAATTTATATTTACTGAATCTGGAAAGGTCAAGTAACTGTTTTGAAAATTATTCTGTCAGTAAATTACTTAGTAAAATCATAACCTGGGAATTCACTGGATAAGGTCAAAACAGTGGGTGAACCAAAGCCAGTATTGGACACTATGAGCAATGTGCAGGATAAAGTCATGCTTTCTAGAACCCACTATGGGCCAGGAATCCTTTGGCCAGGTATTCATGAATGTAATACATGCTGACAAATGAATAACAGCAGTGGCAATTAATATAAATTCCCCCACCCCCAGACTGTGCCCACAGTAGGGAGAGAGAACCATTTTGCTTGAAATGTTCTCTAGTTCAGCTGGCTACCTATGCTAGAATTTTGTTTTGCTCTCATTCACATTGAAGTAGATATTTTCTATCAAGTAAAGTTGACATGTTCCACATAATGAGGACAGAAGGTGGAAATGATTATGATTTTATGAGAACAACGGGTTTATTTTAATTAGTCACAAGTTTTCTGAAGATATTATCCAAAATGCTAAATCCTATTTGATATTCTAGTACGTTTTTAGGTATACGTACACAAAACAAACATGCCAGACTTCTCTGAGAGGAAATCTCAGAGGTAAAGAGATAAGGCATAAACCACATAGGATTACAGTCTTTACTACCCAAGAAAGCAGAACTTCAACATTCAAAGTAGTGATTAAGATCTTACTATGTGTTTTTAAATATATGCAGGCAATAACCACTTTGAGATTTAGCAGATCAATTAATATTAAGTCAAGCTCACTCTAGGGTTATTCAGAGCTATTTGTCTGTGCTCCAGAGATTTCAGACTTTATATTTTAAAAAGAAAATTGTACAAAGTATGCATTACTCAAATAATTAAAATAACAACCCCAAAACATTTTTTCATCTAAATTAATTACCCCACCTAAACCTCCATAATTAACAGAGACAAGTACTCATGTCAGTAAAACACTAGTCTTCCAAAAGACTGAAGATATGCTTCTTACTCTCAGGGTGTACTTCTAACATCTCTCGCTAAAAATCCTGTGAGATAATTAGTGGAGAAAGAGCCATTGTTCACTTGTGCTTAGTTTTTGATTTTTTTTAAGCCCTTTCCTATTGTTTCGAACTTACTTTCATCCAGAAATGGAAAATTGAGGAGTAATTAGATTTATCTCTTTATTTTGAGAAGTTTGAAAGTAATACTGGTGGAAGTATTTAGATGGTGCAGAGATTCTTTCTGTACAATCTTTTCTGCAGACTGGGAAGAAGTACAGATATGGTACAGCACAATAATTATGTGACTACTTTCTGAAGGGATACAATTTCAATGTCTTTAAAAAACCAGGAGACTTCTCTGATTAAGAGATGCTGTGACAATCTCCTTGTGCATTATGAGCTCCTCCTGCAATAACATCAGGAGAGGCTTGAGTGCAAGCCTGTAGTTCTTTTTGGCATGTCCAATGTCAGAGAGGTTCTTTTTTGGAAGATGCAGCATGGTATCAGCGAGGACAGGTTTGGCTGGCAGTCTGTGCCAACACCTGGCTGTAAGATTCCCCAGGAACAGTTGAGCGCACGTGTCTGACGTGTCGCCACGCAGAGGTGTCTGATGCAGCATAGAGCAGAGTGTGTGTGGCGGGAGGCTGTGGTGATGGTTTATTAAGTAGGAGAGCAATACTTTTTTTCCCCTCTGAAATTGCTGGAATCAGGAGGCAGATTGCCAAAATTTTAGCTTGTTTGCTTTCTTTTCCAAGGTAAGTGGTGGGTACGCTACACAATCCTTTCCTGAGGGGTGTATATATGTGTATACATGTGTGCATGTACGTGTATATAGATATACATACAGGTTTCTCTACAGGGAGTGAGAGGTGTATAAAACAGATAGATGCATTGTCATCTTCAGCACACTGTTAATATAAAATGATTTTTGACGTGTGGCAACATCTGTTTTAATAAGATAGGAGCTGGTGTGCTACTTCGATCATATACAGCTTCCTAACACATAGGAAGAACAGACATTTTTAGATACTGGTCTTAATCTGTAGCTAAATATATGTTAACCCAAAGACAAGACATAAATACATTACACAGTATGAAGGAAGAGAAATAAGTATGTGGTATTGTTATTTTAACATGGATAGTGTAAACAGAGCAAGATACAAGGTATGTCCCACACTGCTCAGCTGAAAATTGGAAACATAGACCCACTAAGGTCATTAACCTAACCCGTTAGCTATTGTCTCGTATTTAATGCATAACGTGTTTGAGACTATAAACTTACACTTAGTGATGGCAGAGCTATAGATCTGCAGATAGGATCTTTTCTTTGTCTACCTGATTATACTGCTAAGTCTTTTTCTTTGCTTGTTTTTATTTATTCCTAGTTATACTTCAGTGGCCTACTAAGTATGTTATTTTCAACAATATTTATATTTTCTTGCTGTTTAAGTCTTCTAAATATTTATAGATGGCTATATTCTCCCTCAGTAGGTACTTGGCTAATCTATACAAATTTATCTCCTTTATAAATTATTCTTTCTAGCCCCTTGCCAGATTGCACGTAACTGAATGCAAATTAAACATGCTTCAAACCTTATCTATCTGCAAACCAAGAACAACAACTCATTTTATTAAAATGCAACAGCTTAAGCCAAAAGATTGTAAACTTTAGCTTTTCAAGAGAAATCAAGGGAGGATTTGGCAAAGCAAAACAAGTTTCCATTCCTGTGCTCGTCAGCTACCTGGTGAAGTGCTGGAGGGCACTGCTGCGTGTTCGGCAGCATTTCAGTTCTGTTTGAAACCTGCCCACTAGTTTGAACCGGGTTCACACAGATGAACTGCCTGTGGTGACTGCGAGCATTTTAAGCAGAAGATGCCCCTGCGCACGCAGAACAGGAGATCAAGGGCCCCTAAAACCCTGTGTAGAAGTAAATATGTGATACAGAGAATGCTTGTTGGTTATTTGAATAATATTAGAGAGATGGTGGTACTCTCCTGCCTGATGGAAACCTGGAAGCTTTCTAATTATTGAGAGCCTTTGCATTTAAACAAAATAAAACCCATTGCAACATGAACACAATTACAGATTTCAAAGGCTTTTCTGATTTTTTCTTCTTAGTTATTTTGATCCTGTATTGTCATCAGCAGCAAAATATAACTGTGAAAGGTGTCTGAGCTTTAAGAATTTTTTTTTGGTTTTTAGTGGAAAGCTTTAACATATACAGATGAATTTCAAAGGTTGGGAGGATTTCCTCATTAAACAGATTTCGTGGAGGAGTAAAAAAAAAAAAAAAAAAAAATCCCTGATTTTTTGCTTGAAATATCCACTTCAGGAGAAGATACATAACAGTACGATTCATGCTAAATTCTGTAGTGACTATCAAGCTTGCTTCTTGAGATTGTACCTTCTTATTTATACCTTTTTATCTGGGCTTGAGTTGACTCAGTTTAACTGTGTTATAAGAAAACTTAAGCTGCTTCTTGATATTTAGGAGAAATGGAGTAATGTGAACAGTGTGGAAATTAACATCTGTGGGCAAAATCCCTGAAATCAACAGGAGTATTCCAGAAAGCCTTGTGGCTTTGGATCAAACCAGTCTCTATAAGTTTGGGAGGAAATTTGCATGCACATCCATTTGCCCATGCAGATGGCTGTTCTGTATTCAGAATAAACAATTGCACACATCAGCAACTGTTTGCACTTGCAAATCTGGGTTACTGTGCATATGGATTTTATAGGCGCTTTATAGAAACAGTCCCTGTAATAACAGTGAATAGCACCTCTTATTTCAGTGCTGTTGCTGCCACATTTGCCTAACAGTTATGAAATTTTATTTCTGAAATTGCATGTTTGTAGATTACCAAACGTCAGCTAGGGAACAGAGCAAGACAAAGAAATAGTGGTTCAGTATGAACATGATGTGTGAGTTTAGAAGCTTAATGTTTTGTTAGGTTTAATAACTCTTAAGTTTAAACAGCTAAAAAGGGTAAGGTGAAACCTCTAACCTAACTTGGTCACCTAGACTCTCAAGTTAACCAAATATGTAACATACTACCAGAAGGCCTTTATGCATGCTGCTGTAAGATAGGTCTGTATGACATCTAGTGGGTCATAACTTCCTTTAGGAGCTGCTTACCTTCCTCTGCTTACCTAGAGGACTCAAGGGACATGAATGCTACCTTGTGTCAGGGGATAAGCCTAATAATATTGATTTCCTCTGATGCATTTATTTGGTTTTGGTTGGTTGGTTTTGTTTCCTAAGGTCAGCATATTTCTATAGAAGCCTGGAATTTTTATCTGCAAGAATGTGGGAAGTTAGAAGGGAATAGAACAAAAGAAAGAGCACAAACGACACTTCTTTGCTTAGTCATGACCTTTTGTTTTCCTTCATTGCAATGTAGGAAGCTGAGCCTTGCAAAAGTGATAACTGTATTCTTTTTTTGGTATTGCCACTTGGAAGACAATTTTTGCCTTCTTTTAAAAATAGAGATAGGGAAGTCGTACACCACTAGAAAAGCATTACAAAGAAAGCCATCCTCTTGAACCAGCCTCTTCCCAGTTTCTGCCCATTACTCCAAGGGAATTTGCAGTTTGTTGCTGGCCTATGACAAAAAAACAGTTTGAATGCCTTTGTTCATCCTCAGTTGCTGATGCAGCTGTGGTGAGGAGGGGACTCAGGGCTAGTATGTTGAGAGCTTACAGCACCAGCGTGCCCAGACTGAGTGGTCATGTTGCTTGTATCAGTGGATGGAGGCCAAGAGACATTGTGCCCTAGTCATTTAGCTTGGATTCAAAACCATAAATATAAAATAAAAGTGTTTGTTGTTTTTTTCTAAACCAGCTCACAGCTGCAGTGGTTGAAGATCCTGATCAGCATGCAGGCATTACATTTTTCTTTGTCAGTGTAATGCCTTCTATCCATGAATCAGAACAAAGAGTGGCTTTTTATGTAATTTTCCGTTTGCTGGAAGCACAAAGACTCTGCTACATCTGTCATACAGGCTGACAAAGAGCGTATGGATATAGGTATTCCTTGTTGCAGGCAGACGCGTGCTGATGACAGAACATGAGAAAAATCTCCAGGCTGCTCCAATTTTTCACACTAGCTGTATTTGGCATTTAAATGACACAACTGTAGCAATTTGGTTTTATTATGCAGAATAGAGGAGGATGTTTGATTTCATAATGTTTGGAATGGCTGCCTATTTATATTTAACATCTTGGGGACAGACTGGAAACCCTTTTACTCATCAGGTCTAGACTAAAATTTGCAGAAAAATAGCAGGTGCTCCACAGTGCAAAAGCAGTCCCAGCTATTCCTTGGTTCCTTGTATACCCAGGGCTCTAAAAGGGCGTGGCCCAGCCCAAAAAGGCCTTGGTGTTTGCTACTCTAAAGTAGCCGAACACATGCGGGATTTTGGCCTATGCATAAAGTACCATAATTCTCCTGTGAAAAAAAGAGGCAGAGGAGGCAGGGAGACAGATAACTTCAGATAATATCATAACTGCTACATACTTGCCCCCCCCCAAATACTGTCTGATCATCTCTGCAAACATCCTGTACCAGAAGGGAAGCCAACAACAAGGAAGTGAAGAGCAGTCTTCCTGCATATCCTGTACAGTATCTGTCCCTTTAGTAGTTTAGTCGTTCCTGTTGATGTAGGAAATCACATTAAGGACTGACAGAAACATTAGTATCAAGAAAAGAAAAAAACCTCAGACATTCTTCTACATCTTCTACGTTTAATTCCCTTCTGCAATATTGGGGTGGGGCTTTTTTCCCTCCACTTTTCTGTACTTTTCCATTGACTTGTCTTTGACTTTCAAAGGCATCCCAGAATTAAGCTGAAAACCTGCTCTATCTTTCTCTCTTGTTTTCCATTGAACAGTGATGTTTTTCAGTGTTTCATATATTCTGGATAGCTGATGTCATGAAAGTTCTGAAAATCTAGGGAGAAAGTTATTTCCTTTTAGTCCTTCCATGTTATATTTAGAATGGTTACTATACTCTAGATAATAAACTAATTAGCTTGCATGGGATTTAAGGTATGATGACAGCAAGAATTTTGAGAGTATCAACAGTTTCATATTGGGAAGCTCAAGTGTCTCAAGTTATTTGCCCTGTAGACTTATAATAAACAGGCCTCGAGAGAATCCTTCAAACATGTTAGCACCATCTGTAATAAAAAAAATGTTAAAAACATTTTCTGCTCAGCAACATATTAATATTTTGACTGTAATTGGGAAGATCTTGCCAAGAGATACTAGGAGAAATAAAAATCATGGCAGAATCCAAGCCTGTCCATTTTTATTTGCATAATAATGGTTTTCTAGCATACAGTGAGGAGACCAGACACGCTTAGCATTTCAGCTGGTGATAGTTTTTCCCTCTTGTATTTTCTTCTATGTATGCTTAAAAAAAAAAAAATAAAAAAAATCAAACCAACACATTATTAAAAGCATAAGCATGTTAGTAATTGCGGTACCATATATACTCGGTGATTATTTAAGGATTTCTCCCTCTTAAATTTGAGAGTGTCGATATTTGTTGTTTAGGTTTTGGTTTTCTTTTTTAAATACGAACACATTAATTCAAGTAGTGCACAGGACTGCCATATGTATTGTGTTTGTTTCCAGTATAAATTGCTACTTATTTAAAGGTAAAAGTTTTTTGATTGATTTCATTGTCTCAAGTAGTAGATGACGGCAATACTGCAGGAGTGCCTATATCTAACAATGTTAAATTTGCAGGTGTTTCACTCCAGCCTCTTCTGACTTTATGAAGTACTGCCATATCTATTTCTAGTGCTTTTATGTGATACATACTTAAAACTTGGCAAAAGAAATAATCTCAAACCATTGGTTTTCTCATATATGTGCTAGTTTTTAAAACAATAAGCTTTTTAAAAATTATGTTTTACTAAAAATGTAGGAGAAAAAAACTTTGAAAGAAAGATCGGTATTTTTGGAGGTGATGTTTTAATATAACCATGGCGTGAATTTTGTCACTCAGTTTTGTGTCCAAAACCCAGAGACAAGTAGGAATTAGATACTCTTATATGAGAAACAGGCTTACCTACATTTGTTGTCATTGTTGACAGCTCAGATTAGTAGTTTAATTTTAGATTTATATTTCATTCTTTGAAAACATTAAGAACACAGAGCCAGCCAACACTTGCAATTCTATTTCTTTAGCTTTTAGAGATATTGTTTTATTCCATCTTCTAAGCCCTTTCCAGCTTAGTAAAGGTAGTGGTAGTGTAGGAATATGAAGTTGCAAAATTTTTTTGAGTTGTTCTCTTGCAGTCTACATATTTATTATAGTCAGGTGGCTGCTCAGGGCAGCGTTCTTTCCTTTTGAAGTTACTGATTTTTCCTTTCAAATATTACAAAACATCGATTTTAAAGGTATAGCAGATATATAAATTAGGTTAGAGGCTTAACTACTCATATGTAAGATAAAGTGCTATGTGAGAACTTTAGACTAATTACCTAATTCTGTAGACATAATTATTCACTGAGGGTGAACTGTGTTTAACAGGTTTAACAGTATCACTTGGGTAGGTTTACACAATAATTCAGAAGATGATCGCTAATTAAAATTATGATGCAAAAAGTAATTGTTAGCTTTTTGTGGGCAAGAGATGCATTTACTCTTTTATTTGTTCAAACATGGTGATGATCTTTAAATATGTAAATGGTCAGACATTTGTTTGATGCCAGAGAAAAACTGCCTAAATTCTTAATGGATAATTTGTATAATGTGCAGTGTTCGTATCTAGTCAAAGATCATTGTCTTCCTGGGAGTAAAAACTGTGAAAGCATGCAGCAAAACAGTAACACATGCACCAAAGAGGTGATGATTTAAATACATGAGCAGAAATGGAGTATGTTTGCTACTGTGTAACACAAGACATCATGAAGATACTGCTGTGGCGTATAGTATCATACATTTTAATAGCGCTTCTCAACACGTCCATAATGAAATCACAAAGCTTTCCTTTCAAGGTAAATCTCTGCAATGTTAAGTTTGAAGTCCATCTGCTCTGACTTTGTCCCTTTGCAATTCTTGAATAATACTCAAAGGCAGAAATACAGTAGGGGTACTGAAAAGAGATTTAGGGTTTAATACTGATTCAAATATTCATTAATGATTGGGCCAAATCCTCTGTGTGTCTGAAGTTTTCAACTGATCCTATAAAACAGAAGTCAGGGCTGTGTCTTTATAAACAGGGAAC